>CM019908.1:35456596-35471596 GCA_009764595.1 Geothlypis trichas
TATTTGATTGCTATGTTGAATTAATAACAACAAGCCCCTTTTTCTTGTTTATCAGCACATCGGGAGAGATGCTCCCTTTCACTTTAATGATGGTAATTTGTATAACCCTTCTGCTGGATATTGTGCTTAGTTTATGCATTTAAATGATACTTTGACAATATTTTAATTAGTTTTGCAAAAAATGCCTATTTTCTGGGCAGTTTGTACTTCTGTGTAGCATGTGAGGTTTGTAAATTGTTCCAAGAGAACGAAAGCAGGTTAAAAAAGAGGTAAAAGTCAGCTTCAAGTGAAAATTGAAATCACCCTTAAATTCTGAAAGGAAGATTGTTAATCATGATCCTTTAAGATCATCCCTGGAGAACTGCATGGCAGAAGGAAACACTGGATTGAATGTTCCAAATCTGAACAAGCAGTGGCCTGGATTTACTCCCCAAAAACTGTTGTTTCTGCCACCAGTTCATGAGACAGCGTGGGCTGGTATAAACCCCTTCGATGGGAGAGGAAACTTCTCAGAGGCACTTTTAAACTCTACAGGGGCCAAAAGGCAAAGACACAGATTTTGGGTGAAATCCACTTCATCTGTGCAATTACTGCATTTAAATATGCTGAAGTTCTGGTCCTTTGTTGCAGCTCCTTGTGTCTCGTGTCCCACTCCATTGGCACCCCAGCCTCCTCCGAGCTGCAGGGCAATGCAGGTGGTCAGGACCTCATCCTGAGCCCTTTTTTTATATCTGTATAATAAATTGCTGGTATTGTTCATTAATTTCTGTCTCCAAAATGCCACGTCAAGCCTCCCAAGGAGCCCACCAGTGTCCCCTGGACAGCTTCTCACCATGGGCCAGCGTGAGTTGCTGATGAAATTACAGGTGCAGGGAAATGCAGAATTAGAAATATATCTGATGTTGCAATACTTGTGAAGCTATAGCTTTGTTGATGACAGGACAATTCCGTTTTTGACAGTTTAATTTACTGTTGCCAGTGGACAAGAGCAAAAGGAGAACGTGGGGTTAGGCACCTGCCCCCTCGCGCTGTGTTTCACATGGTGGGTTGCAAAATCATGACTCCCTCAACCTGTCGTGCTCAAATGAGAGGGTTTTCAGCTGGGGAAATGGAATACATCAGTGCAGGTAATATTGCCTGACCTCATAAAACAAAAGGAAAAATTGCAGATTCTGACAGCCATTATGAATCTTGTATCAGCATCCAAACAGCTCCGAGCTGAGGCACGGTGCATGTTTGTAAATAGGAAAAAAAAAAAAATCCTGGGGTTGCCGCATTGACTTGCAATACGGAGCAAAAAAATGACTTGTCAGTAATTCGTTGTGGGATGTTAAAGAGGCTGTTGGATTTCCTGGTTCTCTCCACAGCCAGAGTTTAGCCTGGAGCAGCAGGGAAATGCTGCTCGCCGAGGTGGTCTCGGCTCAGCCAGGGGCTGGGGCGGCTGGGAGGTGACGGGGGAGCTGCCGCACGGGGAAACAAACGCATATTTTAGGCAGGCTGTGTTGGTTCACAAATCCCCGAGCCTTTTTAATGGGCACGCCATAAAAGTGCACGCTCTCTTCCTATTAAACCAGATAATTTTGGTTTTGAAAGCCTTTGAACTACAATATTTTCTTGAAAAACATGGCAGGAGGGCTGGAACGATGTGATCTTTAATGTCCCTTCCAAATCAAACCATTCTTTGATTCTATGGAAAACCCAAAGTGTTACAGTGTCAGACTCTACACCCAATTAGAGTTTTATTTCTATTAAAAGAAGGAACTCTATTGACTGTAGTTTTTTCCAATTTCATGTTAAAGTTTCCTTTTCTCTGAATTTCTTGACTACTCATGTTTTTTCTTATTTAATGGTGTACCTTTGTCAGTCTTGTTCTTCCTTGGGCTCCCTTGTGTTCAGTATTTCAGAAAGTTCTGAAAATGACCATTATTGCAGTGATTTGGTAAGGCAGGTAAATTAAGGAGGGACTCAGTCATTAGAAATTAAACTATTTGTGTACTTGAAATGCCTGGAATTCTTGCAGGCTTTCACTGGTTGGGCTGTATTTGATAATAATATCCTGGGAAAAGTCTGTTAATCAGATTAATTTAATATGCTTCCAGTGACTATTTTTAAGTTTGAAATTCCTCTTTTCTCTAGTGAAAGAGTTTTCAGCTTTATACATTAAAATCTTCTCGATAGCTCGGGAGGTAGCAAAGACTTTACTGATGGTGGCTTTCAGTCATGCCTGGGTCAAGGCGCTTCTTCCTTTACCCTCAGAGGTGAGACTGTTTCTTGCCATGTTTTTGTGTGTGCTATAGAGAACCACTTTTTATCCATAACAGCAAAATTTCATCTTCTGCATTGCCTCCCCTTCCAGATTCCCTTGAGTGTGGGCGGTGGGTGCAGCTTTGGTGCTGGGTGGTGGGTGCAGCTTTGGTGCTGGGTGTAGCTTTGGTGCTGGGTGCCGTGCTGGACCATGCCGTAGCATCATCTCTGGATGCTGGAGAGCCTTGCTCTGACTTTTTTCTCGGGCTCCTTGGGGAATGCAAGCTCTCTGTGCCTGGCTAATTGGGCTGGTGTATGTGTGGGCAGGTTATCCTCTCACACCAGCCCCGAGCTGATATTTACCCAGGGCCCCTCCTCGCATGGAGCCCGGCGCTCCCGCGCCGCCGTGTTTGCTGGAACTCGAGTGCTCTTGAATTAAATTGCAGCTCATGAATACCAGGAGAGGGCTGGGATGCTGAGGGGAAGGGAGGCTGGTGGGGCAGGCAGGGCCACCAGCAGCCAGCAGCTCCCTGTGCTCATCCCCCAGCCACGGGACAGGGAAATAAGGGAGTGAGAAACAGTTTGGGCGGGTAAATCTGGGAAATGAGCCTGGCAAATCAGATTTCATTTTTTTTTCCTTTTTTTTTTGCTTTGTGAAGATCTTAAAAGCATCTGTAATATTTTCTTTTCTTTATTCATGAGGGCTGTTTACTCATGCAAGGTGAAATATCTACATAGAATCACAGAATGTTTTGGGCTGGAAGGGACCTTAAACTCCATCCAGTGCCATCCCCTGCCATGGAGTTCTTCCACTTTCTTCCACTATCCCAGGGTGCTCCAAGCCTCATCCAGCCTGGCCTGGGACACTTCTGGATGTGTGCACCCAGGATTGATGACCTCCATGGTCCTTCTTCTCTGGACACACTCCAGCTGGTTCATAAATGAATTTATATATAAATTTGAGTGACTTGAACGACTTTTACTACTGCAAAAAAAAAAAAAAGAACAACCAAAATCCAAACCTGTGAAAGAAAATATGCATTTGAATCCAAGTATTTGAATACATATAAGGTGCTCAAATTCAGTGAGACACATGGTAGATTAGATGGAAAGGTTATCCAACAAAACTGAGCGCAACCCAGAAAGATTGAAAAACATTGAATTGCAGAAGGGTGTAAAAAGCGAGATTTCCTATTCAAATACTGATATTTTAGCCACCCAGGTATTAAAAATGTCACTCTAGTCTACAGCCAGCTCTGCCACCAACAGCAAACATGAACTTTCTACATCTGCTCAGAGGTGGCAACTCCAGATTCCCTCATTAATTTAAGCTGATGTGGCTTTTGAGGTAATTAAAGCACAAAGATGGTGACACAAAGGAAGGATTAGGGTTGGAAATACCCTGTTATTAACTTGTGCCTGCATGTGGCTGCTCCTCAGGGCAGTCTCAGTGAGGGTTGCCCATGGGCAAGCCAAGGGCTGGGGATCTCAACCAGCTTTGTGGTCACTCTGTGGGGATGGAGAAATCATGCAACTCAAATTATTGTGGAGAAAGAAAACAGGACAGAGTTGGGATCCTTGTAGGTTAAAGGACACTTAAAAATAGAGAAGGTTCACAGTGTTACAGTGAGGGGGTAAGGAGGGCACGGGGCACCTGAAGGAAATTTGCACTGAAATTTTTTGCAGTGATGTTTGCAGCACATGGTGACAATTTTTTAGTGATACTGTGAAAAATCTCTGCGGTTGTTCTTTCACATAACACTACTAATTGTACCAGGGCTGTGGCACTTTCTGTATTTGCAGCTGTTAGTAAGTTACTATTCCATGAATTACCATTTCATGTCTCCTGTTGGCACGAGTGAGCCCTGGCTGAAAACACGATAAAGATTTTGGGCTGCTTTAGAAAGACGTTGCTTTTTTTGAAATAAAAATATACTCTGACTGAAAAACCTACTCTTAAAAAAATGGCTTGTCAGTAATTTGTCAGACTCTCTTTTTCAGGCAGTGAAAACCCCTCTCTGGCCAACAGTGCTGCAGATTAAGGAGAGGCAGGACATCCCTTCCCCTTCCATCCCGTTTCCCATTACGGGGTGCCCGTCGCTCTCCCTTTTAGCAGCTGAGATGGTTTTGCAAAGGCCACCTCAGGTTTCTCAGCTTTTCAGTGCCTTTTGTGTGAGACTGTCAGCGCCCGAGCCCCGGCCATGACATGCACAGACCGGCTGGTTTTTCTCCTTCAGCTCAGCGCCTCTGGACAGCTTCTCTTTCTCTGGCAGCCGCTTCAACCTGCTCTGTCTTGTCATCTTCGAGTTCAATATCTGCTGCTCTGAAGGAAAAAAAATGGGATGGGTTGGACCATTGTATTTGGTCTTTTGACCCTCCATGTTGCCCATGAGCAGTGAAGGATAACTTTTGACAAGCCATGTCAGATGTGACAGGCAATCTAGTTGGGTTGAGTGGAAATGTGCTGTACAAGTTTGAAGCCTTAGTTGGGGGCATTTTCCTGGTGTTCAGTGCATTTAAATTGACACCAGACCTCAGTGTTGTTCCTTGCAGAGCTCCGCGTTTCCAAAGCGTGCGGTTTTATCAGCTCAAATGAAAACCTTTCATATGCATTTTGCATCTCATTCCACCAATCCAAGGCAATATAGCCCTTCCCAGGGTTCGTTTTCCATCCCTCAGGAACGCACATTAAATTTGGTTTTCATCTACGAGGATGTTTGATTTTTATTTTCGTGTAGGAGGTTATGTTTTACTGTTCCATGGATTTCTGTCTTTCCGTGGGTCACCTGAGTGTGATGTGATAACACAACTCCACGCACATCATTCTGCCAGAAGTTGCTGAATATTGCAAATTATTCAAAAAGCATTAAAGGAGCCTTGCTAAGCTTCAAAGTGCTTTTATTTCCAATTAATTATTCAGAAATGTTGATAGTAGAACCTTTGTGGGAAGCACATTTTCTGCGCCGCTACATAGGCTGCAGTCAAGATCTGTTCTTACTGTATCCCTTCATTAATGGGTTGTGATATGCAGTTCCTCTTTTATTTAAATTAATTCTCATTATGGATGAGAAAAGCTGGCAGATAACATCCTCCCTGGTAGCCAGCAGTGGTGGTCTGGCTTGCTCTGAGTTTCCTGGCTCTAACCTGCTGCGAGCATCCCTCGTGCTGACCCTGGGCTGCCAGCGGCTTCTCCAGGGCAGAATCTCCTCTTACCCTGCTTGGATCAGCCCAGGGCTCTGCTCAGCACAGAGTTCTGATGGGCAGCAGCCAGAAATTGCATGGAATTCCCTTTGTGATATCCCAGCTGCTCCAGCTGCTCCCAAGCAGTGCTGTGATTTCCATCACTGCTGCCTTGGTGCTGCCTTTCTTCTCCCCTCTCTGGTGTCACAGAATCCCAGAATGGTTTGGGTGAGGAGGGACCTTAAAGCCAAACCCATTCCATCCCCTGCCATTTCAGGGGCACCTTCCACTGCTCTAAGTCCTGTCCAGCCTGGCCTTGGGCACTGCCAGGGATCCAGGGGCAGCCACAGCTGCTCTGGGTACCTGTGCCAGGGCCTGCCCACCCTGCCAGGGAGCAATTCCCAATTCCCAGTCTCCCATCTAACCCTCATGTCGTTCAGCTGTGGGGGAAAACCATCTCCATATATCAGTGGCTCCATGTCAACTTCTGAGCTGTTTAGGAAACACAAAATTTAAGGTGGTTTAAGGACATTATTATAATTATTATTATTACTACTACTATTACTATTATTCATTTCATTTTCTGTGTGAATAGTTTCTATTTGCCTTTAAGGTCCCTTCCAACCCAAGCCAGTCTGTGATTCTGTGATTGTAGCTTTGGGATGGAACAAAACATTACAGCAAGAGCACTTTTATGCTGCTGCAGGGCCTTTCAGTCTTGCCAGCAAGGTGACACTTCTGGCTGATGATTTTTTTTTCCCCAAATATAACTGATTTGTTTATTTCTTTCTTCATACTAGATGTGATTTTCCTCATAAACCATTCCCGTGTGAATTAAAAGCAAATTCGACTGGTGGTCAGTTAAGTCTTTAAAACAAAAAAACATTAAAAAAAGACACAGAGCAAGCAGTTGGCAATAAACTTGTCCTTTTTGGCACCTGGAATAAAAACAGTAACATAACAGTACCTTTATATAGCACATAAAAATATAATTCAGGATAAGAATTCAGAGGTCATGGCAAATGGTTACCTAAATAACTCTAGGGAGTTAAAATAGTTTGCTTATACAAAGATAAGGTGATATTTTATGCAGAAAGCCCATGTGTGGTTCCAAAGCCTGATGGTTTTATACGCAGTAAAACAACTTTGAAAACAACGTGCAGAAAAAGTCAGAGAAAATAATTTTTGCAGATTGTAAAATGTAGACATGGAAACTTGGGAGGTGATTCTGCTCCACTTAAAAATGTCCATCAGCCTTGGCTTTAATTAGTGCATTGTGGCTGGATTGTTTCTGACCCACGGCTTCCTTCATTTCTTTGGCCACACATTGTTGTAAACCCAAAACTGAGGTTTCCTGTCCATGAAGGATTTGTGGGAGAGCTTTTTGAAGGTGTAAAATCTACAGGGGCTGGAGTTCCTCCCCCAACCTTTTCATTTGGCTGCCAGATTGAGCCTCCTCAGGGTCCTCCTCCGTACCCAGGGCTGTGTCCACTGCTCCAGGTCCTGTTAACTGGAATTACACTCAGATTCCTCCAAACAGGCTCATCCTGCTCCTCACCACCTTCCAGGAGAGGTTGTCCATGGGATGGAGAAACACTCAGGGGTCCTTGGGGTTATATGGCCATTCCTTAGGACAAGCAATCTTTGCAATGTCTTGGCTGGCAAAGCTATTGAAAGTTCTTACAAATCATAGAATCCCAGACTGGGCTGGGTTTGGGCTCATTTCACTCCAATTCCCTGCCATGGAACACCTTCCTCTACATAGGATTCCTCTAAAAAAATGTGTGGTTATATATAGAATATGATTATATTAAATTAAAATAACCTTTACACTTAACAGGCAGCATTAAGGGACTTGGGACAAGGGATAGAGGGACAGGGTAAGAGATGATGGTTTCCCAGTTCCAGAGGGCAGGGATGGATGGGATATTGGGAATTAGGAATTGTCACAGGGTGCCCAGAGCAGCTGTGGCTGCCCCTGGATCCCTGGCAGTGCCCAAGGCCAGGCTGGACATTGGGGCTCGGAGCACCTGGGACAGTGGGAGGTGTCCCTGCCATGGCAGGGGTGGCACTGGGTGGGATTTAAGGTCCCTCCCAACCCAAACCATTCTGGAATTATATAATTTAAAGTAATTTGTTCCATATTTGGACGTGTTTTTCCCTGACCCTGTGGATTTCACATCAAAATTGATGTTTGCAAACACACTTGAAAACCAACACTAGAAGCAAACCAGCAAGAAAAGCCCTGACCAAAAGCAAAGGTCATGGATTTTGCAGAGGGTTGGGCTTTGCAGTAGGAGATCCAGCAATGTTTTCTCCTTTCAGCTCTAAAAGTGTCGATTTTGATCTGGAAGCTTAATTTCTCTCATCAAGGAGTTAAGCACTGAGTTAAATTCCATGAGAACAGATTTAAACATACTGAAAGATGTACCCAGTACATTCCCCCTAACGCCCATAATAATGTGGCCGTCCAGGGCTCCGGGCATTGGGGCTTTTCATTTACATTGGCTGACCTCAAATTGGATGTAAGTTTTTATATATCCAAATTAATGCATTTGTTCTCCATTCGTAGAGGGACCCTGGTGAGCAGGGCTTGGCCCTGGTCTCCAGCTGCAGGCAGATGTTGCAGGTGGTGGGAAGGAGCTTTTGTGTGCCCCTTCCATGGGGTGCAGGTGGGGAGGGTCTGCCTGGGGGAGATTCTGCTTCACATTCTGGTCCAGATCCAGCCCCTCAGAGCTGGTGGAACCACTGAATGTAAAATAAATTGTTTTCCTTGGCTCTATGGGAGTATTTCTGCTTTGGGGGATGGTGGGGAAATACAGACCAAAGCTGCTTTTCCCAGCTCCTTGCTCCAGGTAAATAACTTCTAAAAAGAGAAGTCTTGGGAGACCTTGGCTTGTTTCTCCTTGGCTGCTTGTGTAGAGGAGAGGATGAGACTGTGGACAGGCAGTGCTTCCACAGCTGGAATCAGGGTTCACATATTTGTGTGGTCTCCTCTATCCATGTAGTCATGGTGGCCACCTTGTATTCACCTTTAGCCATCCTGGGTGAGTTTTTCTGCTAATGCAGACTTCTTCAGTGGGCAAAACTGTAGAATCATAGAGCAGTTAAGGTTGGAAAAGACTTTTAATATCATCAAGTTCAACTGCAAACCAGCACCATGGCCACCATTAAAACATTCATGAACACTCCCAGGGATGGTGACTCCACCACTTCCCAGTGCCAGAGATTTACAACCCTTTCCATAAAAAAACTTTTCCTAAAACCTCATCTAAACCACCAAGCATCCTTCCTCCCATCTCAGAAGTTCAAGCACACCAGTTCCCGAGCAGGATGGATATTGTATTTCATAAATAACATCCTTGCACTGTTACCTGATCCTTGTGTTCTACAACTGCAAAACAAGATGGAAACCAGCAGGAATTTCCCCATGGAAAGGGGGCTCAGGGCTTGGCAGGAGCTGTCCAGGGAGTGCCCATCCCTGGAGGTGTCCCAGGAATCCCTGGAGGTGGCACTCAGTGCCCTGGGCTGGGGACAAGGTGGGGATGGGTCACAGCTGGGACTGGATGGTCCTGGAGATCTTTTCCAGCCTCAGTGATTCTGTGCTTCTGTTCCATAATTCTGTGAAATAAATTCCCTTTAATTTAAGGCAGGTTATTTCTAGCTGCTGCTCTGTCCTGCCTTTTCTCATCCCAGCTGTGCCCCTGCTCCCAAGCCACCGAGGAGCAGCTTGTCCTGCTCCTGCAGCAGCTCCTGTGCCACTGGTGGGTTGTGAAGGCTCCCCCAGCATTGTCACCTGGTGTTGGGGACCAGACAGAGCCTGGGGACAGAGGCTGCAGCACCAGGGTGTCACCCAGGAGAGGCCTCTCCAAACACCCCCTCCCTTCCTGGGCATTAGCAGTGCTCCCTGCTTTGGCTCTTGTATAAATATCTGCTGCATTTCCACCAGGAGTTATTGCTGTTATATATTTTACAGACACTTTACTGTCATCTAAGTGGTTTATTTTATTCCCACAGCTAGGAGAAAACTACAAAAGGAATTTTGTAATCTGAATGTGATTGTGGGCAGAGAGTAATGTTTTGAAAAGGAGCTGAGAGTAAATTATATCAGTGCTTTATTGTGTTTAAGGAGACTTTTCTATTGTGCTAGGAGTTAACATTAGTTCTCAAAGTTATTAACTGGATGTGGTTTTATTATGACTGTGTGTTTTGTCAATATATGACTTTTTTGTTAGGCTTTTCGGTGCCAGTTCGGCTGCAGCTTTGGCACCCTCCAAGTTTAAATATGTAAACTCAGCTGGTGTTGAAAGTTTGTTTAGGTTTGACTCCCTCTCCCATGCAGCAGAGAAAGTAACCCTTTTTTTATCCCTGCTAGGCTATTTATAGAGGGAATTTCTCCAGGCAGGCTGCCTTCCTCCGGGTTGTTTTGGCAAATCCTGTTTGGAGAATGAGACCCCAAATATTTGGAGATGGTTTTTTTGGTGGGGATGGAAGTTGTGTGGCTGAGGTGACCTTGCAGGCTGCCTCTGGGTGGGTTTTTGGCTGGAGCTTTGATGTGAGTGACAGAGACTTCACACTGGAGGTGGGGTTGGAGTCCCACTACAAACACTGGGCACCACCCCCAGCCTGAAGCTGCTTTTCAAAATATCCCAAAAAACACATTTAAATAATACATGTAGAATAACAGAATATTTTGGGTTGGAAGGGACCTTAAAAATAATCTCATTGCATGGTCAGGGACACAATATATGTTATATATCAATTGCCAGCACATGGCATTGTGTGCCTGGGTTTTCAGGTTTTTCCTACTTTTGATGATGATATTAAAGCCTCAACCTCTGGAGAAAAATTAATAGGTTTTAAAATTATAAGTTTTGAAAAAATAAGTTAAAATCTCAAATCCAGGCATCAGAATGATGCTTCTCCTTACTAAAGAGAAGTGTTGGAGGTTGGATGGGGCTTGTAGCTCCCTGATGTGGGGGAAGCTGTCCCTGCCCATGGCAGGGGATGGCCCTGGATGGGCTTTAAGATCTCTGCCAGCTCAGAGCATTCTGTGATTAATTGCCTTTCACTAATTCTGTAAGGACACCATATGGCTGTCAGGGGGCCCCCACCTTCTCCCACGGCTTCATCTCCAGTCAGCCCTCACTGCCACCCCAGCTTTTCCTCCAGCCATCCTGAGGATGAGTTTGTTTTATTTTGTTTCAGTGTTTATCTCCCTGTCTGAGCACACAGTAAAACCCCCCTACATCTGCAGGGTGGATTTACTGGGCTCTTCAGTATGAAACATAAAATGCAAGGATGGACCACGTAAAGTAAAAATATTCCGTGGCATGTGCAGGACCATGGTTGATGGAGCAGAGGGGCTGCTCCTGAGCCAAGTGAATGCCATCCATGCCGAGCCCAGTAGATCTCCATTACTAAATAAAGTGCTCTCATGAAGCCTAATGTGTTCCTGTGAATTACTGCATTACCTGGGAACATCCATGTGGAGCTGGCTGCTCACGCTGCTCTTGGCCAAGCTGGTGGCTGTGCCTCAGAGTCTGTAATCAATGCCAGCCATTCATTTGTCTCAAATGTCCACTGCAAGGTGTAAATTGGTTTAAGGAGGAATATATTTTGAAGTGTCAGGAACAAACCTCCCTCGTTATCACGATTTTCCCTATTTTCCTTCTCTGTGAAGGCTGCTGTGGTTACAGGCACTGTGGACAGGCACGTGGAGGAGTTGCTGTATTTTAGGGGCTCTTCTGCCCTGTGATTTGCACAGATGTGCTTTAATTAATGAATTTAGCTGGTGTGGGGGGCAGAGAGAACATCCAGGGCTGGGACCACAACCCAGCACATGAGGATAACCCATTGCCCCCAGTGCTGCTCTGGCTTGGGAGAGCAGAAATAAACACATTTTATCCTCACAAATTCACTGTTGTTTCTTCAGAACAAGAGGAAGAACAAGTTTCTTTCTTTTTCAAGAAAGAAAGAAGAACCTAAGAATTATCTCCTTGTACCTAAATCTTAATTCATCAAAATTATTTTGATTTCTGATTTTTTCACATAAGCTACTTGGACCTTATCCCAGCTTGATGTGCACTGGATTTATAATGCACACCAGTTCAACCAATTCCAATCAATTCAACCAAACACTGGAAAAGCTGGATGCCAAATGCCATCCCAGTAGGCAGCTGGTATTTGAAGTTCATCTTACTGGCATTAAAACACAAAGACTGGGATTTCCAGTTCACATTGCTGCAAAACACTATTTCCCTCTGAGCTCCCTGTTGCCCTTGTAACCAGGCAGTAAAAACCCTGCTTAAATTTTTTAAAACTTTTCTCGGTGTCCACCTTAGACTCTGTTAATGTAAACTGTATTTCCCTGGTTTTTTATGAGATTGTCACAGCAAAGGTATATAAAATCTTGATAAAGTCAGTATATATTTCCCCTACTGCTGCCCCCCCTTATCCATGAGGCCAATTATCTTGTCAAAGGAAAAGATTAGATTTGTTTGGTGGTTTATAACCTTATGAACCTGAGATGCTTATAAATATTTTAATAATTTGTTCCATTATCGCTCCCAATATCAAAGTTTGACTGGTCTATAATTTCTTCCTGTCTCCTTTTCCCCCGGCTTTGTAAATCCTCGGGGAGCTCGTCTGTGCTCCAGGAGCTGTCAGAGATGGTCACTAACTCTTCACTGCTTTATCCTGTTCCAGTGAACTGTTACACCAGCAATTAGGAACTGGAGCCTGGTCTCGGGATAAAGTCCTGGGGCATCCATAAGGTTTATTTATGGCAATGGTGCTTCCTGTTTGGGAAGGTTTAATATTTGTGATCAGAAGCAGCTGATGGATTCTTTCAGGGAACATGAGTGCTTGCAGTGTGTAAATGTGTGTGGAACTACAGTTTTTTATCTTAATTTAGGGAGCTGGCTCACATCTCTCACCTGCACAGACGTGAGCCAATGTTAATTAAGGATTTAAAAGTACATTGCCCAGTGAAACACAGAATGCACCACAGCAAGTTCGGTTCATGCATCTTCACCTCGGGCTGATTGCTGTAAATTAAATTTCATCTGGGTGATTCATGCAAAATCCTGTGGTGAAATCATTTTTAACTGTTTTGTAAATTCAGGGGATATTTTGGCAGTTTTGGTTGTAAAGTGCCCACTGAGGCTTGGAGAAACTGAGTGTGGTTTCTAGAGCTGGGTGCCCCTGCCCTTTGTCCTGGCTGCAGATGTTGATCCCCTGGGGCTGTCAGCAGCTGGATCTTACACACCTGAGGGTTTCCTGCCCTGGGAGTCCCTGATGTCCCCACTGCTGTGGACACTGCCCATGAAGGGTTGTCCTCAGTTTATATCAGTTTTATCATGTTCACATCCTACCTAATTGTAAAAAATTTCAAATATTCTGAAGCAACAACAAGTACAGAAGAGGTGAGGCTGGAAGAGGCTCTGAACTTTGCTGGGTGAACAATTGATTTTTCCATTCCTCGTGGTTATGATCTGCACTTGATCATGACCCTCCTGTCTCTCAGGTTTGGATTATTTCTCTTAAGTTTTCAAAATAGCTTTGATTTCTGATTCTTTCACATAAACTGCTTTAACTGTATCTGGGAGTAGTTTTTGGAGACAAGTCCAGGGGGATGTGGCTGGTGCATTGTCCCAGTTAGGCCATACTGGTGCAGCCTGGTTGTCTTAAGACAAGGGGAAAATGGGAAGAATTATATTCTGTAGTCAATCCTGTGTGCTATTCATGTCAAGTATCATTTAGACTTTACCATAAATAAAACCCATGAATATTTCAGTGAAAAGTTGCCCACATTATCCTTTAAAATCTGTTTCCTTCTCCATTTGTGCAGCCAAATCTGTATCTTGCCCCAGCACCTCCAGTGCTGCAGTTTACTGAGAAGTGAATCTATGCACATGTTTGTGCAAGTATGTTGTGTATTTGCTTAAATTGGATCTCCACTGTCATGTTTTGTGCACCACAGCAGTGTTTGTGTCACAGTCAGTTCCCAAGCAAGAGCCAGGATGTCACAGAATTGTTGCTGTGTGTGGTTCTACCTCAGCAAAGAGTTGTGGGAGTCAGTGGTGCAGTGTTCAAACACTTGTTTTAACAAGAGATTCCTAATGACTAAACCATTTTGAATATTAAATACTTCTTGTAATGAGCTTTATTATGCAGTACCATGGTTTTTCACACAGAGCAGATATCTCAGAACTTGAGATGAATGGGTGCAAAGCTTTGTTGTTGTGCAGTTCAGAAGTTCCAGTGTGGAGCTGTGACATTTTTAGGGACCTACAGAAAGGAGCCAGGTTTGTTGTCCTGCAGGGCTGTAAGAAATGTGTTAAACCCAGGTATTTCTGCAGAGATGGATGAGAGCAGAGCCTTGGGGGTTTTCACACCCTTTTTGTAGAATCACAGAATGTTTGGGATGGATGAGAACTCAAGGATCACCCGGTGCCACCCCAGCCATGGCAGGGACACCTCCCACTGTCCCAGGTGCTCCCAGCCCCAATGTCCAGCCTGGCCTTGGGCACTGCCAGGGATCCAGGGGCAGCCACAGCTGCTCTGGGAATTCCATCCCATCCTTTGCACACTCTCACAGCCAGCAATTCCCAATTCCCAATCTCCCATCCATCCCTGCCCTCTGGCACTGGCAGCCATTCCTTGTGTCCTGTCCCTCCATCCTTGTCCCCAGTCCCTCTCCAGCTCTCCTGGAGCCCCTTTAGGCACTGGAAGGTGCTTGAAATTCTCCCTGAATTTTATTAATCTCTGACCAGGAAGGGGTGGGGTGAAGCAGAGGACTTCTCCTGGAGAGGCACAAACCTTCCACGGGATCATCTCTGCCAGGATCCTGTGTTACAAAGCAAAATGGGAGAGAACATTTTTTCCCCACAGATCTTTAAAAATGAGTGACTCTTTTAATTTTGCATTGTCAAGAAAAAGACAGAGAAATGAAGTAATATTTTTACTTCAGTGATTTAAAACAATTTAGTCTGTGGAGTAATGCAACTGTAGCTTCACTCCAGTGCAATTGAAATAAAACATGATGAAATATTAAAATACTCCATACACGCACCACTAAGATTAGATAGTCATTAGGACTGGAATATTGGCACCCTGTTAATTATTGCATTGCAAATGTTTCAGGCAGAAAACACATGTTTTCTTTTTCCCAAATGAAGTCCAGCAAATTAAAACCTGACCTAGAAGTGATAACTTCAAATATGATTTATTTTGCAATAAGCAAACGGAGTAACCCCACAGAGATTGTCAACAGTCAAACAAGAGCAATGATAAAAGGAAGGAACGTCACCAGCTGGATGCTTTATTGTATTTGCTCTAATGAAGGCCAAGGAAACAGCTTGGATTCCATGGGACTTAAAATTTTGTCTTAACAGGGAGTGGGCAGTGCTGCTGGAGTAGGGGAGTGTGTGGAGGAGGTGGAGGGAGGAAGTTGGGTGATGGCTGCTGCTGACTCTGGCAGGTGTTTCATTTTATTTCAGCACACTGTTAAAAACACAATACCAAAAAAAGAGAATAATCCCACTCCGTCCACTCTTGCAAAGCTGAGTTCCA
>CM019908.1:35476596-35484096 GCA_009764595.1 Geothlypis trichas
GGGAAATAGGGATCTGGCTGAGGATGGTGTTCTGGATCCATGGGATCTGTGATGGGAGCTGGCAGCAGAGCTGGGGAGCATCCACCTGCCCTCCACCCTGGGTCCCATACAGAGCTCTTACCATGGCTGGTTTTGGATGCAACCTGGGAAAAAAGCTGATTTAAAAGGGGAAATCAGGGCTGTTTTGATTTTAATTAAAAATTGGATAGCCAAATGTCAGTAAGGAAAAGGCTAAAAAGCTTTTCTGCAGATGAAATAAAAATAATCAAACACCAAAAAAATACTGGAAAACAAAAACCAAATCACCATTTTAGCTTTCAAACATTATCATCCATAATGACGGGAAGAAGAGTGAGGGATATACAATGAAAAGCCACCAACCTGATCCTCCCACAACAAAAATGCTGTTAAAAGTGAGACAGAAGAAAAAGAAAAGTTCGATGAAGATTACTGAGGGGAAAAAAAAAAAAAAGAAAAATAATAAAAAACCAGAATAAAAACCAGCAGGTGTGGGTGCTGGCTGTGTCTGTGCCGGTGTGGCTGCTGTGGCCGTTCGTATGCAGGGCAGGGCCGGAGCCCCGGCGGGGCGGGCGGGCCGCGGCCCTCAGCGCCGGAGGGAGGCCGGGCCGGGGTTCCAGTACAGTGGGCCGGGAAGCGGCGCTGACAGCCCGGCCGTCCCCCGGGAGCCCGCTCCGCTGAGAGCAGCCGGGCCTGAGGGGCCCCCTGTGCCATCCTGTGCTGGGAAATGCCAGCGCTGGGGACATGGACAGGGGGCTGGGGAGCGGGGTTTGGGGCGGCCGGGGTTTGGGGTGAGCATCGCCGCTCGTCGCCCAGCCTGGTGGGCTGTGCTTAGGCTGGTGTTAATGGTCAGATCCAGGAGGTTTCTAGATTGATTTGATTTGATTCCCCTGTCAGAGCAGCAGAGTTGTGCTGAAATCCAGCTCTGTCTGGATGTGCAGTCCCAGTGAGGAAAGCCAGGCTTAGGTGTGGCCATATCCAGGCAGGATTTGTGAGCATGGTTTGATTCAGCCCCGCCGTTCCTCTGTCCTGACTCCTGAGTGTGTTTGTGCCCTTGGCATGTGCCACCTTCACGGGAAAGGCTGGCACCACCTGGCAAACCCCACTGTGACACCCTGGGGCTCTCTGGTATCACCAGGTGAGGTGTCCATGGGCAGAGTGTGGAGCCTGAGGCTGGAAGGACGGATGGAGAGGGACAGTGGGGACACCTGCCAGAGGTGCTGCAGTGAGCACACAGTGAGCTGCTAATAAAGCACCAGGAATGGGCCACGATGTAGAATCCCAGAATCACCCAGGTTGGAAAAATCCTCCAAGACGCCTTCCTCAGAACTGCCATGGCCACTACTGCCCCATGTCCCCAAGTGCCACATCCACAGCTCTTAAATCCCTGCAGAGATGGGGACTCCACCAGTGCCCAGGGCAGCTGTGCCAGGACTGAACAGCCCTGTCCATGCAGGAATTTTTCTGAATATCAGTAATCTTTATCAAACTTTTTCTTCTGTCTCGCTTTTAACAGGATTTTTGATGTGGTGGTTGGTGGCTTTTCATTGTATATCCCTCACTCTTCTTCCCATCATTATGGATGGTAATGTTTGCAAGGTAAAATGGTCATTTGTTTTTGTTTTCCTTTTTATTTTTGGTGTTTGATTTTTTTTGTTGTTTTTCATCTGCAGAAAAGCTCTTTAGCCTTTTCCGTATTGACATTTGGCTATCCAATTTTTAATTAAAACAGCCCTGATTTCCCCTTTTTAAATCAGCTTTTTTCCCAGGTCTCATCCAAAACCAGCCATGGTAAGAGCTCTGTATGGGACCCAGGGTGGAGGGCAGGTGGATGCTCCCCAGCTCTGCTGCCAGCTCCCATCACAGATCCCATGGATCCAGAACACCATCCTGAGCCAGATCCCTATTTCCCTTTACTAAAACAAAACCCAATTGCACTGGAGGGACAAAGGATGAGGCAGAGGAAGGGATCACACTTTGCAGAAGGTGGGGTAGGTGTTTTTCCACAGGGACAAAGCCTCTCCCAGCACACTGCACACTTTCTATTCCCTTTTTTTCCTGTCTGCCTTCCCGTGGCATTAAGGCTGATGTGATCGTGCTGTCAGGTCCTTCTCGTTTCCTTTTTTCCAGTTACTCCTGAGTTTGATGGATGGCCTCAGCCCGGTGTGACCAAGGGCTAGGAACATGATTATATTCCTCCAAACCCCAGGCAGGCTGCTGTCCACGAGCAGGACAGCCTGGAGCACCCGTCCCTCTGCGGGGACATGGCTGGGGAGGGCCTTGCTGGACACTCAGTCTGGGGAGTGTGCTTCAGTGGGCATCAAATTTAATGAATCTATTAATCTATTAATTGCAATGCTCATGGAGCAGCTTCCCAACAGCTGTGGAGGGATTTCCCACCCCCTTCGCAGCAGGTTCCTGCCCGTGGCAGGTTGATTATCCCCCCAAACATTACTGTGCTCTTCAGTTCCATCAACCATCCACTGTCTCTTTTTGGTCCTTTTAGAAATCCTGGGCTAAATTGCAAATCCCAGCCTAAGTGTGTGTTTGTCCGTCCTATCAATAATGCATCACCCCCAAGTGTGGAAGGGGGAGCCACAAGTGAAACTGGCCATGGTAATTCAGGGCTATAAATCATATTTTCTGGTAGGTTTGGAGGCTGGGACTGGCTCAGCAAGATGGTTTGTGCCACTTTATTGTGATACTTCAGGAATATTTTTTTATTTGCTCCATTCCTCTATGTGTGTGTGTATATATGTATTTATATATCTATATATATCTTCCTGCTTCCTTTGCAGCTGTCAATAGAGGCTGAATCCTGGACCTGCAAAAAGTATGAGTTTCTTTTCTTAAGGCAGATACAGATTGCCTCCTATATCAGGTGTCTTGTATAAAATCTTCGAAAGAAATTACAGAGTTTTATTTTTGGAAGAGATGCAGAGCTGAGCCATGGATTGTTGTCCACATTTGGGACCTAATTGAGATGCTGATCTGCAAAATACTCTGTGTCCAGTGGTGCATGTCTAGTGTTCAACTCGTGTTTTCTGTCCTGCAAGTCTGACCTGAACTAAAACATTATTTTAAAATAAAATGTTAAAAAAGGATAAAACCCACTTATTCTCTTACTGGTGTTTAAACCCATCCTGGGGTCTCAGGCTCTGGGGAAGAATCCCTGAGCTCCTTCTGGAGCAGCCTCAGCACTAATGGTGGGGTCAATGGATGTTTTCAGAGGTGGACATTTTCTTTTTCCAGTAGTATTTGCAAGCAAACACTTCATTTATATACTATTTAGGCTTCAAAATTAACATATTCTCTGGCATAAGCACAATTTTCACTTTTATTTTTTAATTTAACTGCTTGTGGTTTTGCAAAGAGGCACCTACTTGTTTCTGAATCCTGGTGACCAACTGGAAAGATCCTGATTCCAACAAAATCACAGAGCAGAATCACAGAACCATTAAGGTTGGAAAAGATTTCCAAAATCATCGAGTCCAACTTTCACCTGAATGCCACCATGCCCACTAAATCATAATCATATATATATTAAATAATAAATATCTAAAGCAGTCCTGACATCAGTGATTTGCTCTCACGAGACATCATCCACAACATTTTCCAAATTAGCAAAACTTGGACATTTTATTTTCTGGAGCATCAGAAAATAAATTGAATCCTTTTGGGGTTTTTATCTACCTTGGCCCCTCTTTGTGGCATCAAATTCACCTCAGTGTCACTTGTACTTGTCACAGAATCATTAAGGTTGGAAAGAACCTTTCAGATTATCAAGTCCAAGTCTCAGTCTTTCTGCTGTTGAGTTTTCCCATCCCAAACTGAGGTTATCCCATCCCAGGCATGCTGCTGGGATAATTTCCCACTCTATTTTCCAGTGCAACAGGAAAATGTTGAGAGAGAGCCATAAAAACATCAGGTAAAACACATTATTTTAGGGTAATCCACAGGATTGAATCCACCTCAACCCCACTGCAGGAATAAAAAGTTGAGTTTCTAAGGAATGCATATGGAAGGACTTATTTCTGCTGTAAAGATTTCCTGACAAGCAGAAATATAATGCTTTTTGAAAACCTCATTAGAAAATCAATTATATCGTGACACTTAATGTTGGGTTATTTACAAGCGAGATGTCTTGTTGGGAAAAAACACAATAAAAATTCACACTTAATCCAGAAAAATGGGGGAGCATAAAGAAGAGTTAGGTGGTGTTATTAGCATGTTCAAAGCAGCAATTACCACAAAGCAGAGGGTTTGTGCTCCATCAGGGACAGGAATGGGATCTGACAGTGGAGGGACACAAGTTTCACCCCTCAGAGGGAACAGGGCTGAGAGACCCTTTCAGGGCAGATAATGATGAGTTTATTTATTTATGGATTTGTGATGATGCCCAGTGCCCAGGTGATGCTCCTCCTCTTGCTTTTCCTCATGGAATCATGAAGGTGGGAGAAGATCTCTAAAATCACCGAGCCCAGCCAGCACCATGTTCACCACTAACCAGGCCCTCAGGTGCCACATCCACACCTTTTTGAACACTTCAGGTGATTCCCTCACTGCCCTGGGCAGCCCCTTCCATGCTGGACAACCCTTTCCATGGAGAAGCTTTTCCCAATATCCAATTTTAACCTCCCCTGGCCCAACTTGGAGACGTTTCCATCTCACAACCCTTGATTTCTTTGGGTTTAAATGCCCTCAAAAAGAAAAGCTCAGCTTGGCACCTGGGGAGTGGCTGCTGGGAGGCTGTGGCTGCTAAACCAGCAGCTTTCTTTGGAGAAAAAATGGGAAAAAAAGAATGGGAAAACTCTTCCAGTTTCATGGAGTCACAGGATGGCTTGGGTTGGAAGGGACCTTAAAGCTCTCTCTTTCCACCCCTGTCATTGGAAGGGACACTTTCCAAATTTCTGTGCTGCTAATTAGGAACATATGACCTCAACTGCTGATTTTTTTTTTTCCTTAACTGTGACAGTTTTTAGGACTAGACTGTTTTCTTCAAATGGAAAATACTAGATCTGAAGCAGAAAATTTTGTTTGTCATGCAAATGTGAGCAAGATGCAGCTAATCTAATATCCCCTGCATCGTTCACACTGAGGGAACTAGAGAAAAAGGCTAATTTCTAGCTGAAATCCTTGTCTTACATAGCCTGCAATCTGAGTTTGCATCAGATGCAGAACTAATGGTGCTTATTTCCTGCAGAGTTAAACCTAAAATGTGTAACTACAGGCTCATGTGTGTGTTGGTGGCAGAAAAGAATTATTATGTGTTTTCATCTTTCATTCTGCATAATGCCTGTGGTAGTTCACTGTCTGTAGCTGTAAAGTTTCTGTGCTTTCCCTGGTTTTTAATTTAAAAATCCATGGGATTGATACTTCTACTTCATAATGAACAATTGGGCCATGAGAAGAACATTTTTGGCAGTAATTAAATCAAGGAAAGGTGACTTAAACATCAGAGGAGCATTGGAGGTGAAGCTCAAGGGTTCTACAGGGAAGGTGAAGAGGGGATGGGAACAGGGGATGGAGGGACAGGACACAGGGAATGGCTCCCAGTGCTAGAGGGCAGGGATGGATGGGAGATTGGGAATTGGGAATTGTTCCCTGGCAGGGTGGGCAGCCCTGGCACAGGTGCCCAGAGCAGCTGTGGCTGCCCCTGGATCCCTGGCAGTGCCCAAGGCCAGGCTGGACATTGGGGCTGGGAGCGCCTGGGACAGTGGGAGGTGTCCCTGCCATGGCAGGGTGGACAAAGATGAGCTTTGAGGTCCCTTCCAACCCAAACCAGGCTGGATTCTGTGACAAGAAACAGCCTCAAGCTGTGCCAGGAGAGGTTCGGGATGGATATTGGGAAAATAATGAATTATTGTTATTATTATTATTATTATTATTATTATTATTATTATTATTATTACTATTATCATCTTCATCATCATCATCATTGAAGGGGAAAGACTCCTGTCTTCTAAGAAACTACAGAAGTTTCTGTCATAGCATTGTGTGTGCTTTTGTTAGGAATAGATATTTTCCTCCCTCTTTTGACCTCTCTGCTCACCCCTAAAACCCTTTGAATCTGGTTTTCTTCTTTTTCTTACTTTCTTATGAGTAATCAACTCTTTTTTTTTTTTTTCTTTTTTTGTTCTGTGTGACTCAAGAAGAAAAACACAGTGTCAGGCAGGATGAGGGCAGATAAGACCAACTCTCCTCAGATTCATTTATTTTGGAGAATTCAGGTATCCCACAGTTGATATTTGTGTGGTGGGGCTACACTTGACCCATGGGCTGAAAATCTGAGCACCTGAAGACACCTGAAATCTGATTTTTGCTGAGTTACCCTCATTCTCTCCCAGGCTGGCAGCAAAGGGCAGGTCCTGGATGTCTGGAAAGGAGAAGGACCAGGTACAAGCTTGGGATGCTGCTGAGAAGGGGAGTGGCAGGGTCCTTGTCCCTGTCCTCATGTGCCACCATCCCTCCATGGAGGGAGGTTTCTCCTCCATCAGGAAGCTGCTCCTCACTTTTTCTCAGTGGTGTTGGGTAAAGCAAGGGAGGGGTGTGGAAGTGGATGGGGATGGGTGTCACAGACACCTTTTGTGAAAAATCCTTGCTTAGGATTTTTCCTGCTGGAGCTGAGAAGTTTCAGCAACAAATGCAAACAATTATTATCTGCTGCTGTGGAATGCAACAGGTGGATCTGTGCTTGGTCTCATGTGGATGTTTGGATTTACTGACCACTCACGGCAGAGCTGCTCTCACTCTCTGTCAGAGCCAGCTGCCTTGTTATCATTCTTTCTATTCTATTCTTATCTTAGCCACCTTCTGAAGAAGCCTTTTCTATTTCTTTTTAGTGTAGTCATAATGTTATATATATATCATAAAATAATAAATCAAACCTTTTGATCATGGAGTCAACATTTCCGTCTCTCTCTCATCCTGAAAACCCCTGTGACCACGGTCACAGATGGGGATGGGGATGTGGAGGATTCCTGGGGGGACACTGGGGATCCTGCCAGCATCCCTGGCAGCCTGGCTGCCCTCCTCCTGCAGTGAATTTCCAGACCTTGATCACCACAGGCCATGGCAGCTCCTCTCATCGGCAGGGCCCGAGCTGACCACAGGAAAAGGAGCAATAAATTTCGATTATTTTGGCATCTGTAGGTCATTATTGGAATTATAGCAGCTGGCTGCTAGGTCATAAAGTTACTCTGACAGATCATGAATACTGAAAGTACTCTAACTACCCTGCCTTACTCTTATCATCCTCATTCATTACTGTCAAGATCTCCTCTTACAAAGAGGGGTATAAAGTTTGAGAAGGGAGAGGAGGAGATGCTTTTAATGATATTCCTCTTTTCTTCCCTCTTTCTAAGAGAAGGGATGAAAGACAAACTTCAACTCTTGGAAGTGAAGCATGACCTATTGAGTTTGAAGTGTTTAATTGTTTATAGTTATCAATTTATTCATTTGCTGCATCTTTCTGAACCAGAA
>CM019908.1:35489096-35509096 GCA_009764595.1 Geothlypis trichas
GTGTCCCCAAAGTCTCCTGTTCTCCAGGTGAGCAGCTCCAGCCCTCCCAGCCTGGCTCCAGAGCAGAGGGGCTCCAGCCCTGGAGCATCTTTGTGGCCTCTGGACTCACTTCAGCAGGAGATGCTCAGGGGTCACAGACTTTACACCCACACTGGGAACTGGCTTTGAAAAACGTCCTGGCGAGTTGAATTCTTAAGAGGTTCCTGATTTATCTGTATCTTAATTCATTTTAATAGGCTGGAGGATCTGCAGGTGCTGTTGATTATAATTCTTGGTGCTCACTGTCATCTGGAATTCATGCACTGACGCACGTCAAGGTGGACATCCAAAGTCAGGGCCCAGTTCCAATAATTCAGCCTTAGGTTTTTGTCCTTCAGTGTCCCTGTGCACCAGATCAGAGACCTGGGTCTTGCACTGTAAGGGTTGTAATGTGTATTTTAACTCCCTTAGGCTTGCTGAATTTTTTTTTTAAATCCATGCATAATTGGGATTATATCTATCTGAGATATGTAGCAAAAAATGTAAATTTGACTTCAGATACCAGTTAGCAGTTGGGTTATCACTGCAAGGCAGGGTGATGTGTAGGGCTGGTGTGTTTTTGGCCATGGCAGAGGGCTGGGGGTGGTGGTGAATCCCCAAAAACAGTGCTACAGAGGGCTGGGGATGGTGGGGGTGAGGAGTCCCCAAAAACAGCATTGCAGAGGGCTGGGGATGGTGATGGTGGTGAATCCCCAAAAACAGCATTGCAGAGGGTTGGGGATGTTGGTGAATTGCCAAACCAGCGTTGCAGAGGGCTGAGGGTGGTGGTGAATCCCAAAACCAGCAGAGAGTTGGGGATGGTGGTGAATCCCCAAAAGCAGCATTGCAGGGGGCTGGGGATGGTGATAGTGGTGAATCCCCAAAAGCAGCATTGCAGAGGGCTGGGGATGGTGGTGAATCCCCAAAACCAGCCTTGCAGAGGGCTGGGGATGGTGATCAATCTCTAAAAGCAGCATTGTAGAAGGCTGGGGATGGTGATCAATCCCCAAACCAGCATTGTAGAAGGTTGGAGATGGTGGTGAATCCCCAAAAGCAGCTTTGCAGAAGGCTGGGGGTGGTGGTGAATCTCCAAACCAGCCTTGCAGAGGGCTGGGGGTGGTGGTGAATCTCCAAACCAGCCTTGCAGAGGGCTGGGGGTGGTGGTGAATCTCCAAACCAGCCTTGCAGGGGGCTGGGGGTGGTGAACTATCCTCCAAACCAGCCTTGCAGAGGGCTGAGGATGGTGAACTATCCTCCAAACCAGCCTTGCAGGGGGCTGGGGATGGTGAACTATCCTCCAAACCAGCCTTGCAGAGGGCTGGGGATGGTGAACTATCCTCCCAACCAGCCTTGCAGAGGGCTGGGGGTGGTGATCAATCCCCAGGAGCAGCAGGGACAGCGGCGCGGCGCGGGGAATGCGGAGTGCGGTTTAAGGGTCCCCTGCAGCCAGCCCTAACACAGTTAATTGCCTGTGATAAAACCGACCTCCCAGGTCTGATGGGACACTTCTTTTATATAAGAAAAAAATGTTTTGTAACAATTTCTTGTAAGTGCTAAAATTAACTGACTTTCTTTTAACCTAATTAAAGCTGGAGCTGATGATATCACCTATGCTTAATGTTGCCGAACATCTCGGGCAGAGTGTGCTGCACTTGGAACTTGGCTCCAGTTCTGCTTCCTGCTTGAAAACATTTAATGTGAAGCATCTGCTCAGTTGTTGCTGGTTCAGGGTGTGCTGGATCTCAATCTAGAACAGGGTGGTCCTTCCCAACACAGAAGATGCACAGAAAAGGGGCTTTTTTTATCTTTTCGGCAAATTCTCCAGTCGTTCTGCTGCCAAACCTGCTGATTTGAAACGGAAATATTTGTGAGGAGGTCACTGTGATATTAGGGATATTTGTGCTCTCTCAGTAGGGCCCAGCTGTTGGTGTTTGAAGGGTTTCATTGATGGAGGGGAGCGGGTCTCTCTGGGGAAGGTCTCTGAGCTGACAGAACTCCCGGTGCTGATGAGCTCCAGAGCTGGCTGTGGTTGTCTTGGCCTGGATGATTCCTGCTAACACAGATGGGGTACAAACGTGCAGGATGAAATCTGGAGAGTCCAGGAATTCGTCTGGAAAAGCTGTGGGTGGGAAACAGGAAGAAAGCAGCACTGGAATGGGTGAGCAGTGTGGAGGTGGAGCAGGAAATCTTCAGCAGGGCAGTAAGGTCAGGCTGAGAGTCCAGAGATGGTCCAGACCACTGAGGTCAGCAGGGTGGTGGTGGCCAGCATGGGAAAAGGGCAGAACTTTAAAGGTGGCCTGAGGACTGTGGACAGGAGTGAGGGGAAAAGGAGAATGGCTTCAATCTGCCAAAGGGAAGATGGAATATTGGGGAAAAATTCTTCTGTGAGGCTGGGCAGGCCCTGGCACAGAGGAGCTGTGGCTGCCCCTGGATCCCTGGCAGTGCCCAAGGCCAGGTTGGACATTGGTGTTTGAAGCAGCCTGGGACAGTGAAAAGTGTCCCTGTCCATGACAGGGGTGGAACAAGATTATGTTTAATGTCCTTTCCAAGCCCAAGCAGTCTGGGAATGAGGGAAGGAGGGTGGCATGGAGCAGGCAGCAAAGGGCACTGGGAGGCACAGGAGGAGATTGAGGTGGTTGAAGAACCAGAACCTGATGGTTGTCCTTCCACCTGGCTGTTGTTTAAACAGGAATCTTTGTTCCTAATGGGATTGACTGCTGTGAAAACACAAGAAATGCTCAGGGAAAGGGAGCCAAGCCCACACACACAGAGCATTGTTTTCCTTGGATGTGTTTCAGGTGTTCTCGGGAAGTCACCGCCGTGGTCTCGCAGTGCCACATCCCAGGGCAGGATCTTGTTTGAAATCTGTGTCTCCCTGTATAGGATTCCAATCAAAACTTTAATGGTCCGGGGCAGTGAGTAGCATTTAATGACCTTCAGTGCTATCACTTGAGTCTTTTGGGCATTGACATTGATTTTCCTTATCTTGGCATGTGGAGACAGGAGTCTCACTCCATCCTTTGAACTGTTTGCTGGTGCACACCAGGAACAGGGAATAAGCAGGGAGCAGCTTTGCAGGGATCATGGGCTTGGGCAAGCCCAGTTTGCCCCCAAATTCAATGTCAATAATTGCAAAAGTTGGGGAAAAAAATGACACTATTTGGATATCTTTGTATTTACTCAGGAGGTGTGTTTATTTATTACTTAGTGTATCAATAATTTAATCTGTTCATTATTATGTGATTTATTATAATTTATTTGTTATATTATTTATTTGGAATTTATATTTTGTATATGATGCTCAAATCTCTGGGCAGGTGCTTCTTTCCCAGGGTTAAAGAGAGGATGCAGAATTTCTCACCAGTTAGATCTGTAACAACTTGCATCCTCCAGAACACATTAAAACAGAATAAGGAAAACATTGCACAGGTTGTATGACAAGGAGTAACTCTGACTCAGCTCCGATTTCTCATGTTCTTCCCTAAATGCATCAATTTTTTCTTAATAGGTCTTAAAAGGAGCAGTGTCGGGGCTGCTCGACAGGAATTGGGGTTATTGCTGTTTATTGCAGCTCTCATCCCTTTTTTAATCTCTCCCTCCCATCATAGAGCCACTTCATTTATAAGCAGCTAAATTAAACTATGTCAGGATGTGCTTGGCCATGAATTTTAAACCTAAAAAGGCGCTTTGTTCGTTGGTGCAGTTGTGGGGAAGGAATGCAGCAGAGCCGCCCGGCTATTTGAACTCTTTATTTGCCACATTTACAATATTAATAACACTGTTTCCAGAAGTTGTCACATCAAGTAAAAGATCTTCATTCCGGGCTGTCTTTTGGGGCCAAATCGAGACTGGATGCATGCATTTAATAAATTGTAGTCTCAAGTAGTCATTTTGGTAAATAATTAGCTCGGGTGGAAGAATAAGTTAGCATATTGTATGCATCTAATGCTGCAAATGTACACCCAGCAAACTTTGCTATTAATCAACAGTCAAGCACTGTAAGTTGGGTCTCATACATAATGAATTGTCCTGAAACCTCCTGGGCTTCATTGATAGAAAAATAAGAGAAAACACCAGTGTAGTAAGCTTTGGAATAAAATTTAACGAGATTGCTCTGCATCCTGTAATCGGTTTGGAGTCATTAGAGACCAGATAATTCAGCTGCAGTTTTGGGGTGGCTTTAGCCTTCATCTATCAAAGAAAGGCTGCTTAAATGACATTTAGGTGTGGATAAAATACATTTTTAGTTAATTTCACAATGAAGGCTCCAGTAAAAACGTTGGCTCACTCTGTGTTGTTGTGGAACAAACAATGCTGCCTCACTAAGTCTCATTTTAATGTTAATTTTTTTGTGCTGATCATCACCAATCCTTCCATTTGAAAGGTAACACAGAAGCTGTTTCTCTCAAAGAAAATTAGTTTGGTAAGATAATAACAGATCTACATAATTGTAAGAAAAGGACAACCTTCAGTTTTCAGGTAGTGCAACTTTTTTCTGTTATCAGTTCAGGTGTGTGAGAGTTATTTGACAACTTGTGTTCAGTCATTTTCTGCTCAAACAAAAAATGTCATTTAAAAACCAATAATTTTAAAATTATTCTGGTCCTTCATATATATTTTTTGGCAAGAATGACCATTCAGGTCCTAGAGGATCAACAGTGACTTCTCCTGCAAATGTAAAAATTTACTCTTGATTAGGAGCTCTGTTGTTCACTATTTTACATATTATAGATTTATATCTATATATCTATAGAGACATATATATATATATATATATATATATATATATATATATATAAAACTTACATAAATAATAAGAATTATCTATACTAATGACTCTCATGGAGCTCTGTACCAACCAGGCTCTTCACACCGTTGGGAAAGAAAATCACCAAAAAAATGCACAAAAAAGAAAGGTAAAATTACAAAATTTTAAATTATGAAACATTACCAAAAAATTAAAATTTAAAAATTTAGAATTAATAATGTAATCTGAGTCTGCCCACATGCATCAATGACACTTCATTAACTCCAGGCTAGGAGGAGTTGCAATCTTTATGTAGTTGAGGAGCTTTTTTCATTTCTGTCTTTAAAAAAAAATTGAAAATTTCAAAATTGAGGTAAAGGAGCCTCTTCTCTGGCTCAGTTTCTAAACCTCTCCTTAGGCAAAGCACTGGAAGGTGAGATGGTTTTCCAAGGATAAAACACTCTGGTGTGTGTCGCTACAGGCAGTGGAATTGGGATTTTGGAAGTTACATTCAGCCAATCAATTGCACTTAAAATACACAAATATTTTATAAATAGACATCTATTTTATAAATATGTTATGGGAGCTGCTAGGACATTCTCCTGGTATTTATTTCTGCTAAGGAAGCTGCCAGCTCCTGCCTTTCCCATGGAATGTGCCAGCAGAGTCGTGTTACATCCCCTTCCTTTCAGCACGGCTCAAGGTCCACCTTGTTTCCTTAAGTTTCTGAAGGACTGAGGCAAAATGCAGCTCAGAAATAAATAATGAGCATCCTGCCACTTCAGGACATGGCTTCTCCCAGCATTTCTCTGGTTCCATCATGGCTGAGCTATTTGGGATGATCCCGAAGCCAACCCGCTGCTTACATGTTTATTTTGGAAGCGCCTTAGAAACTTCCAGTTCTTGGCAGTGGCTTTGGAAGGAGCCTGTTAAACTGAATCAGGTGCTGCTGCTGTCCTCCCCCTCTGCTGGCAGCAGCTTTTCCTTCCTTTGATCCCGTGCAGAGGTGAGGAGGCACGGGAGGATGGGATGGAGCTTTGGGAAGGCTCCTCTCGGAGCTGTGGATCAGGATCCTGCTGCCTCCCCAGCTTGGGCAGGCTCTGGGAAGGGCTGCAATGGAAAGGAATGGGGAGGATTGCAGGGGGAATGTGTGGAATGTCTGTGGGGTGTGAAAACCCCGATCCTGGGGTGGATTCCCACTTTGGGATTGGTCTGGGGCTCTCTTGGATGTCACCACCACGGGCTGGAGATGTGCAGCAGCAGCAGTGGGTGCCTGGCCTGGACAAAGGCTCTCTGTGAGACACAGCCAGCTGGGAAAAATTTCTTTCTAGATGTCTTTAGGTAGCTTAAAACGAGGGTTTTTTCTGATTGGGGAATTTGTGGTTGTAGTGAAGCATCCCACTGTAAAGCCACGTTGGTCATGTGGAGCTGAATGTCCATTTACCCCAAATATCCCCAAAAAGTTAAGGTGGACATGTGACACTGCTGACATATTAGAGGGCACCACATTACTGCAAACAAAAAAATTCTGGATCAAAAAATAGAATAAAATTAAAGTAAAATAAAAAAATAAAATAAAATAGAATAAAATCAAATAAAACAAATGAAATAAAATGAAATCATATAAAATAAAATAAAATAAAATAAAATAAAATAAAATAAAATAAAATAAAATAAAATAAAATAAAATAAATGTAAAATATAAAATGCACACTAAACCCCAACAGCAACTATTGGTTGTTGACCAGGTAAAAATACAAAACTCTCCACTTTAAATCTTTTGGGGTGCCAGGCAGCACCCAGCAAAATTCAGGAATGAAAACAAGTGCAGATTCTGATGAAAGTGGAGCGATTTAAACAATATTAATGTGGTTTAAATAAATGTTTCTCATTATTCCAGCCCCAGTGCAAGAAAAAAATAATAATAAAAAAAAGACATTGGTACTTTTTAAGGAAAAATTTAAAAAAATTCTCCAGGGTGAAAAAAAAGGAGTCCAATTTCTTACATATTTTGTTTAGGGTTTGGGGATTTTTATTTTTTAATGAACACACTTTATTTTCCTGTTTAAAAGTAAAATTTTATCTTGTTGATCACAAGTTTAAGACTTAAACTTTCCACAGGCAAAACAGTGAAAGTCCACTTTGGGCATCCCCCTGTGTGCTGCTGGTGCCTGTGGTCCTTTCCTTGGGGGTCACCCAGGGCAGGACATCAAGAAAGGCCCTTTTTTCTTCTTCATTCCCAAAGTTCAGGCCCAGGTAGCTCATATGACTCTCAGGTGTGTGTTTTTCTCTAAATTTCAACTTGTCCCTGTCCATCATGACT
Organism: Geothlypis trichas; assembly: GCA_009764595.1. Taxonomy (NCBI): domain Eukaryota; kingdom Metazoa; phylum Chordata; class Aves; order Passeriformes; family Parulidae; genus Geothlypis; species Geothlypis trichas. Next base: position 35,496,185 of record CM019908.1, read on the forward strand.
CAGAGGTGTTCAGAGATCCGTGCCTGGAGTAGGGAGCTGAGAAACCTTCCAAGAAATCCGACCCTGAGCAGAGGGATTTCCTTCCAGGGGGGAGTTTCCCATGATGGAACTCCTCTGCTCCTCTTACCAATGTTTTCAGACCACTTGGACTCTGCTCTTTGAAAGGTACTTAAGGCTTTGAAGCCTGAGAAAATCCTTTAAAAGGCAGCTGGTGCTTTCAGGGGGATATTTAATGCCGAGGTCGTTTGTGGAAGTTGTGCAGTGCAAGTTTGGAGAGGGAAAGGGGAGGAGGGAAGGGCAGGGAGGGGAGGAGGGCCAGCAGAAGACACCCATGCATGAGTTATGTGCCTTCTTTTTCTTTATTAAAGCTGTCAGATTCCCAGGAATAGCTGTTGCCATCTCTAGCCAAGCAAAATTAATGTGAAGGTTTTCCTTTTTTTTTTTTTTCCCAACTCCCTGCCAGTTTGAAGCTCTGGCTGTGTGTGTTGGCACGTGGAGTGTGTGTCCTGCAGGGAAAGAGCTCAGTGCATTCCTGGAGAGCAAATTCATTCCTGCCTTGCAGAGCCTTCCCTTTCCTGGCCGTGGAGGTGGCAGGTGTTGGGAGAGCCTCTGGTGCTGGATTGCTGGGAGAATGGCCCCACCAGAAACATCTGGAGATGCTCAGCAGTGGCAGGGCACTGCCATTAAAAGCAGCAATTAAAAAGAAAATTAAAAAGAAATTCTCCCCAAACACTCCTGCCAGGGAGCACCTGGAGAAGTGAGGAATGTGTGTGTGATGGTTTGGCTTGGAATGGGACCCCAAATCCCACCCAGTGCCACCCCAGCCATGGCAGGGACACCTCCCACTGTCCCAGGTGCTCCAGCCCCAATGTCCAGCCTGGCCTTGGGCACTGCCAGGGATCCAGGGGCAGCCCCAGCTGCTCTGGGAGCTCCATCCCAGCCCCTGCCCACCCTGCCAGGGAACAATTCCCAATTCCCGATCTCCCATCCATCCCTGCCCTCTGGCACTGGGAGCCATTCCCTGTGTCCTGTCCCTCCATCCTTGTCCCCAGTCCCTCTCCAGCTCTCCTGGAGCCCCTTCAGGCCCTGGAGATGCTCCCAGAGCCTCCCTGGGTGCTCCCCACTTGTTTTTGGGTGACTGATGGTGGTTGGGTGCCCTTGGGCTGGTCCTCACACAGAGCCCAGAGCTGCTGCTCCCAAAGCCATGAGAAGTTGGGAGTTTTTCTGTTTTATTGGTGACATTACAGCCCAGATGATTTCCAGACTCCCAAGAATGGGAAACAGGATGATGTGAAAAACATAAGGAGACCACAGCTTTGAGCACTCGTGCTGCTCTTCTGGGTAAATGGAGCAGAAAAGTCTCCCCACTTCTGTGCCAGGTTTCAGAGGACTTGTTGTAATTATATTCTCTCATTATTATTTTCTTGTAGCTCTAACAATTCACAGTGAAACAGAGCCCAATTCTGCTGTGTTGTACCTGTGTAAAATAAAGGATTATCCGTGGTGTTGGGAGCTTGGTGTGAAGTCCATGCCATGGGGATTTGTGCACAAAAGTTCGTGCATGGATTCTCAACCTTTTTCTTTAAGCAGAGATGTTATTAATCAGAAAATATTATTAATATTATTATTAATATTATTATTATTAAAATATTATTAATCAGAAAAACAGCATAAGGTAGACACCAGGTTTAAAAAGCAACTTGATCCTACTTCACATACATAAAGGAAACCCAAATGCATCAATTTGATACATAAATGGCAAGAGAAATAAAATTGCACTTAAATCCTACCAAACTGGATTTTTTTGGGAATTTGGGAATAATTTTGGGGGAATTTTTGTGAATTTTTTTAGGAATTTCAGGGATTAATTTTTGTAATTTTGGGGATTTCAGGGATTATTTTGGGAATTGTGGGAATTTTTTTTTTTTATTTTTTGAATTATTTTGGGCATTTGGGTGATTTTTTGGGGGGAATTTCAGGGATTATTTTGGTCATCTTGGGGGTTATCTTGGGAATTATTTCAGGAATTTTGGGGCTTCCAGGGAAAACCAGAAGGCTCTTCTTTTGAGGTCTAGCACTGGCTCTGGCTTTATTTCCAGTTAGAAGAAAAGGCTGCAAGAATCAGGAAACCTTTGGGTGGCTCCTCAGGGGTGGTGAAGGTTCTGGATGTGAGAAGATTGCTGGCAGGGGTTGCTGTCCTGGCCATCACCCTGGACGTTGGTGTCTCCATCATTTCCCATGGATGCACTGAGTGTTTCCTGCTGTCCTCACACAGGTTTCTGCAGTTCTGAGAGATCACTCCACCCCACCCCAGCCTTGGGAAGCACCACGAGAGCATCTCCACCCCCTTCCCAGCACTGCTGTGCACCCCTGGAAACATCCAGCTTGGAAAACACAGCTGGACACAAATCCAGGTTTCCCTTTTTCACTGCTCTCATCCACCTTGCTGTTCCAGAGGGAAAGAAAAAAGAAAAAGGAGCAAGGGAAGAAGCCCATTTTTATTTACAGGTGCTTTCTGTTGGCTCACTTTGCTCCTCAGCCCCTGCAAGCACGAGCTGCCACTGAAAATCAAATGAATTCTCAATTGCTTCCTTCCAATTCAATCAGGGGAGGGAAGCAGAGACCTGCCACGGCGCTGGAGGAAGGGAGAGCTGCTTCCTCCCTGCTTCCCCAGGGATGGCCTGGGGACAAGGGACTGCACCCCCAGGGGACATGGAGGAGGAGCCTGCCCTCCATCCCTCCTGCAAGCACAAGGATGTGGCACCCACCTGGCTTGGGGCTGTTCCTGCTGCCTGGCATCTCCCACATGGCTGTGCCCTCGTACCTGGCTTTTCTTACAGGTGTTCATAGCACTGTTCTGCATTTGTAGGGCTGATGAGGGTGAGGTTTTGTTACTGCTCTGAGGAATGCCTTTACTTTTCTCTGAGAAGAAAAACGGTCTGGCTCCAGATGAAATGTTTAGAGGTTTTTATTTTACTGATAGAGAGTGTGAATATTCGGTTTTATCACAGCATCACAGAGTTGTTTTGCATGGAAGGAACTGTCGTCGGTGGTCACAGGGGTTTGTTGAGGATGGAAGAGACAGGATCTTGATTCCATTATCAGAAGGCTTGATTTATTATATTATGATATATATATAACGTTATAACTATACTACATAGAGATAGAAAGGAAAGGAGCTTCTTCAGAAGCTGGCTAAGCTAAGAAGGAGATAGAAAGAATGAATAACAAAGGTCTGTGTCTGCAGAGAGCGAGAGCAGCTCCACCGTGAGTGGTCAGTAAATCCAAACATCTACAGGGGACCAACCACGGGTGGACCTGTTGCATTCCACAGCAGCAGATAATAATTGTTTACATTTGGTACTGAGCTTCTCAGCTCCAGCAGGGAAAATCCCAAGAAAGGATTTTTCACAAAGAATGTCTGCGACAAGGAACATTCAAACCTGTGTTTTTCTACTCAAGGTTGTTCAGAGCCCTGTCCAGCCTGGTTTTGTCACTGTCACCAGTGTAACCTTGCCTTTCTCTGTGTCCAGCAGGGCAGAGCCGTCGGTGCAGTGCCAGGTGTGCGAGGGCGCGGAGGAGCTGCCGGAGCCGCTGGAGCAGTGCACGGCCTGGCTGAGAGCCTACTTCAGTGAGCCAGGCAGCACGGGGAGCCTGCCCGTGCCAGCCCTGCACCACCCCCTGCTCCAGAGAGGTCAGTGCCACCGTGTCACCGGGCTCACAGGGGTGCCAGGGTGAGGGAAGGGACGAGGAGCTGACTCCATGTCTCAGAAGGCTGATTGATTATTTTATTATATATATTATTTTACAGAAAGAGTGGTCAAATACTGGAATCATCTACCCAGGGAGGTCGTGGAGTCACCATCCCTCATAGAGTTTAAAAAAAGACTGGTTGTGGCACTTGGTGCCATGATCTAGTTGAGGTGTTAGAACATGGGTTGGACTCGATGATCTTAAAGGTCTCTTCCAACCTAGAATTTCTGTGATTCTGTGATTCTGTGATATTACATTAAAACTATACTAAAAGAATAGAAGAAAAGGTTTCATCAGAAGGCTGGCTAAGAATAGAATAGCAAAGAATGATCACAAAGGTTTGAGGCTCAGGGCTCTCTGTCCAAGCCAGCTGACTGTGATTGGCCATTAATTAGAAACAACCCCATGAGACCAATCCCAGATGCACCTGTTGCATTCCACAGCAGCAGATAATCAATGTTTGCATTTTGTTCCTGAGGCCTCTCAGCTTCTCAGGAGGAAAAATCCTAAGGAAAGGATTTTCCATAAAAGATGTCTGTGACACCACCCTCCCTGCCCTCTGCCAGCAGCCACTGGCCCCCATCTCCCATCCTTGCCCTATAAAGTGACATGGCTCAGCTGAAAGGTTGGGCTGTGAGCACACCTTGAGGGCTGTGAGCTGCTCTGTGAGCTGTGGCTCCCTAAAGCAGCTTTTGGCCACTAAAAGGGGGGGTTGAGGCTTTGCCATCACTCTGTGCAGCTCCCTGGCAGGAGGGGTGTCACAGCTTTTGAGGTGTGGAGGGCTTTGGTCCATCCCTAGGGCACAGCCTTCCTCTCAAAGCTCTCAGGGCTGAACCCCAAACCAGCAGCAGTGCTTACACCAAGGAATCTCATTCACAAAGCCAGAAAGAATTCAGCAGCCTATTCAGGAAAACAAATGAAAAGAAAAAAAACTGTTTTATTTATATATTTTTAATGTTTTGTTTGTAAAATTGAATGCTTTATAAGGCACTGAAGAACTTTTAAAAGAGGAAAAATAAGGATATTTGTTAACAGGGAGCTTCCTGAGGAAAACAATCAGCACCCTTGGATTTTTGGGCAAAGAAAGGAAAGTTCTTCAGCACTATCCAAGCTCAGGAGCTGGGCAGGGCTGGGACATGGCTGTGACCATCACCTGAGGCTCCCTGCAGCTCCCTGGCCTTGGGAGGTGGCACTGGGGACCCACTGCCCACTGTGCTGGGGGTTTGGGTGTGCCCAGCTGGGCTGCAGGGCAGTGCTCTCATTTCTGCATGTGCACATTCTTTTTATTTTAATTTATCTCCCTTGTTTGCTCCTGGCCTGGCCCAGGTCTGTGTGTGTGTTTTATTGGGGGAAGGCTCCTACTTCATGGAAACATTAATGAGGAATTAATTGGCTCAAATCACAACCATGTGAGAGCATTTCTGGTCTTCTGTCACTTTCTCCTACTGATACTTTCATAAAACTGAAAAAAAATTACGTTGGAAGGAATGTGGAAATAGATGGGAAAAATTGGAAGGAACTGGTTTTAAAAGTTATTTAGGAGAAAGGTGATGTAAAAATCATATTCTGATGGATTGCACTTCAGTTTATCTGCACATCAGAGTTGCAGTTTTGCTAAATTAGGAATTTGGTATTTATTTGCTTTTACACATTTACATTTGAAAGTGTCTGCTCGTTTCTCCAGGCACTGAAAATCGCAGAACAAACATCAGTGAGAGCTGAGGACCCAAAGCCAGGAAGGCTTTTTCTCATCACTGTGATTTCCTTACATTTCTGTTCAGCACCAGGGGCCCTGAGCAGGCTGGGGCAGGGCAGGGTGTCCCATCCATGGCAGGGCTGCAGCTGGATGAGCTTGCAGAGCCCCCCAGCCCAAACCAGGCTGGAATTCTGTGATTCCATGCTCATCAAAACCTCTGGCCCTTTTCCCCCTTCCCTGTAAGTGTGACCATGTTCAGGATTGCTCTTTGAGAGAGGATTCAAATTCCATCCTCAGGTGCTTTTGTAATCACTTGACTGTTGCAGTATTTCTTCTTAATCAGTGCTTACATCAAATTCTATTTTATCTTTTTTGCACTAACTTTACCTGGGGATCAGCAGGTTTTGGTTATGCCAAAAAAAAAAAAAAAAAAAAAACATTTTTTGGGATGGAACACTTCTCAGTTCATGGTCAGTTTTCTGTAGCTGCTTTTGGGCCAGCTTTGAGGGCATCATTCCTTGTGGAGAGAAAAATCATCACAATCAACTGTGACATAACAAAAGCAGAGAGATTTGCAGATTCAGAAAGTAGAGATGATCTGCTTTATATTCATTAAGAAATTCTATAAAAATTCAGTATCTGCTGTTTCAGTGGCTTCAGCTATATCTTAAATCTTTCCAAAGTGCCTTTAATTTTCTAAATTATTTAAGCAGGGGAAATGTGTTTAAAAGCACTTAAAATACAAAATCAACCATTCCTGTCTTACCTTGGCATTATCCAAGGTGGAATCTGAGTCTTGAGGCAGGCAGGGGAGTCATGGCATCACAGAACCATTAGGTTGGAAAGGACCTTTGAGATCATCCAGCCCAATCCTTCCAGCCCCAGCACCATGCTCACCACCAACCCTTGTCCCCAGGTGCCACATCCATGTGGTTTTTGAGTATTTCCAGGGATGGTGACTCCACCACTGCCCTGGACAGACTGTGCCAGGGCTGGGCAGCTTTTCCATGAAGGAATTTTCCCAAACCTCCAATCTAAACCTGCCTGGTGCAGTTTGAGGCCATTTCCTCAAATCCTGTCCCTTGTCCCCTGGGAGCAGGGCCTGACCCCCACCTGATTTCCTGTCAGGGATTTGTGGAGAGGGAAGAGTTGGGTTTCCCAACACCTCCAGGAGTTCTCCCCTTGCTGGCTCTCCAGCTTATATGCAGCCAAGATATTTATTGTTAAACATAATTGAAATTGTGGAACAAAATTTCAGCAACCCATGAAATTTCACTGAGCAAAGTCAGCTTCTCCCACTGCTCTGAGTGGGGCATCTCAGTAAAACCCCTGCACATTCCTAATGGGAAATGATTAATTGCTCCTAATGGAGCCTGATCATTAGCTCCCATTCTGTATAAGGAGGAAAATTGCACTGCTGTTGTTTCGAGGGCTGGGCTGGGTCATTTGTGGGTCTGGGACACGGGGAAGGTGACGCTGACTCGGCCACTCCTGAATTTCCTGCCCTACCTTTGTGGAGCTGTGGGGTGGCTGCAGTGGCACAAGGGTGGCACAGGATGGCACAGAGTGGCACAGGGCTGTGTGTTTGTAGTGGCACAGAGTGGCTGTGCTGTGTGTTTGCAGTGGCACAGGGTGGCACAGGGATGGCTTTGCTGTGTGTTTGCAGTGGCACAGGGTGGCACAGAGGTGGCTGTGCTGTGTGTTTGCAGTGGCACAGGGTTGCACAGGGATGGCACAGGGATGGCACAGGGCTGGCTGTGCTGTGTTGTTTGCAGTGGCACAGGGCTGGCTGTGCTGTGCTGTGTGTTTGCAGTGGCACAGGGATGGCATAGGATGGCACAGGGCTGGCTGTGCTGTGCTGTGTGTTTGCAGTGGCACAGGGTGGCACAGGGATGGCACAAGGGTGGCTGTGCTGTGTGTTTGCAGTGGCATAGGGTGGCACAGGGATGGCACAGGGCTGTGTGTTTGCAGTAGCAGAGTGGCACAGGATGGCACAGGGTGGCTGTGCTGTGCTGTGCTGTGTGTTTGCAGTGGCACAGGGTGGCACAGGGATGGCACAGGGATGGCACAGTGCTGTTTGTTTGTTTGCAGTGGCACAGGGTGGCACAGGGATGGCACAGGGTGACTGTGCTGTGTGTTTGCAGTGGCACAGGGTGGCACAGGGCTGGCTGTGCTGTGCTGTGCTGTGTGTTTGCAGTGGCACAGGGTGGCTGTGCTGTGCTGTGTGTTTGCAGTGGCACAGGGTGGCTGTGCTGTGCTGTGCTGTGTGTTTGCAGTGGCACAGGGTGGCACAGGGATGGCACAGGGATGGCACAGTGCTGTTTGTTTGTTTGCAGTGGCACAGGGTGGCACAGGGATGGCACAGGGCTGGCTGTGCTGTGCTGTGCTGTGTGTTTGCAGACCAGATGGCTCATTAGAGCTCAGGACAGAGGAAATTGGAGGCACAGCACAGTTTTCCTTCACCCTGTGACGAGCAGCAGCCCTGGGGTTCTGCTCCTTGCTGTGCTCACTGGATGAGCCCTTGGCATTGCTGAGGGTGCAGTTCCTCCATCCACTGCTTGTCCTGAGGGTGCAGACCTGGAGCAGAGCTGAGCTTTCCCTCAGGCCAGCTCAGTCCTCCTGTTCTGCCTGAGCTGTGAATTCCTGTGTCAGGCTCAGAGGTCTGGAGGTGCCATTAGGGGCATTGATGGTTTTGAACTGAAGGAGGGTCAGTTTACATTGGATTTTGGGCAGGAATTGTTCCCTGTGAGGGTGGGCAGCCCTGGCACAGGTGCCCAGAGCAGCTGTGGCTGCCTCTGGATCCCTGGCAGTGCCCAAGGCCAAGGTTGGACATTGGGGTTGGAGTACCTGGGACATTAGGAGGTGTCAGGAACAGGATGGACTTTCAGGTCCCTTCCAGCCCAAAGCATTCCCTGATTCTGGCACATTCCAAGGCAAAGGCAGAGCCCAGGGACCCAGGAGGAGCAGCTGAGGATGCAGAGCAGGGAGGAGAGAGCTGTGCAGCTGAAACCCCCCGTGCATGGTGTAGGTTATTCATCCAAGAGGGGATATTGATGAGGCACCTCATGCATAATGGGAACCTTCAAAGGAGCTGGGAGCAGCTCCATTCTCCGCCCAGCTGACGTGGGCAGGCTGTAATCAATAATTACCCTGTGATTTCCTGCTCCTCTGTCCAATCTAGCTGCTGTCTCTGCTTGGACACATGCAGGATGGGTTGGGGCAGCCGTGGCTCAAAGGACAAATCTGGATTCTTTAATATTCAGTCTTCAGATTGTTTATTATTTCTTCAGATTGTTCATTATTTCTTATCTTACAGAGTTTTCCTCTCTGCCAGCCGGGATCTGCCCAGCAAGGCAGCCAAGGGCACTCTGACCACCCACGGGGCGCTCGTGTCTTTTTATAATAAAAACTACAAACATCAGATTGACTTTTTATCCCCAATACCTTTCACCCTTGTTAACAAGTGCACCTTCACCACAAACCAATCCCCAGGTGCCAGCGTCACCACAGAAGATGGACGACAAGAAGAAGAAAGCAGAAGCATGAGACACGCCCTGATTCCTCCATCTATAACTATATCTGTGGATATAGCTGATATAGATAGACCTAGATTAGATATAGATTATATAGCTAGAGATGGATATAGATTGGATATAGATGTAGATATAGATATAAATATAGATATAGATATATATAGATGTAGATGTAGATATAGATATAGATATATAGATATAGATTATATAGATATAGATGTAGATGATATAGATATAGATGATATATAGATATAGATGCTAGAGATATAGATATAGATATAGATATAGATATAGATATAGATATAGATAAAGATATAGATAGATATAGATGTAGATATAGATATAGATATTTAGGTATAGATATCGGTTATATAGATATACATGTAGATATAGGTTAGATATAGATGATATAGATATAGATATAGATATAGATATAGATATAGATATAGATATAGATATAGATATAGATAGATATAGATGATATATGCCTCCATAACCCCCCTGTACCAAAATCCCAAAATCCATATTTCACCCTGTAAATGTGTGATCCCTCCACCACTCAAACTCCAGTGATTCTCATGTCCTCACACACATCCCTAGAAGGGTCAAAGTGCAGCCACCAAGAATGTCTGGCAACATTCCAGGACCCCCGAGCCCCCCAAGGGTTCTCTGGGTGACATCCAGAGTGATGTGCTGGGCTCCCACACTCCTCCAGACCTGGCACTGCCCAGGGCTGCTGGGAGCACGGGGCAATGCCAGCTCTGGGGTGGGGAACCTCCTCGCTTTGTGTCACCCCTGTGGAGTCAGAGTCACCCCTGGGCTCGCCCTCCTCCTCCCTGGGGCTGTGAGATGTCCCCCCTGGGAAGCTGCCATGGAGCAAACCCTGCCCTAACACATCCTGAATACTCTGCACCCTTCCAGGAGCTGCACTAGCACCCCTCTTTCACTCATTTTGAACTTTCTAAACTATAAAAAACTCACAGCTTGCAGCAAATTAAGAAAGAAAAATACTTTTTCTCTATTTTCTGACTGACTCAGCAAAGGCCAGACTATTTTTTTTTTTTGTGATCAGAATATTTAAATCACAAGATTGCGGGGCTCTTAATTTTTCTGCTTATGAGATGACAAACTCAACATTATGCTTACATTTGAAAGGGATTTCAGAGACTGTGCTGCTCACCTTAATTATAATATCCTGAGAATAAATTTTTTCCACAATTTATCCATAGACTTTTTCAATATATAAAAATGCTTTCAATAAGAAAAGCATTTACATTACTAAAATGAATTACAGATCTCTTTTCCTTTAAATTACAGTAAAAATATTGCAAGAATAATTGACTTGGTTGAGATATTGTCAAGTAAAGCTGGAAGATTTGACGCTTCAGGTGCCAGTTTGTGGATAAACTGTCTGCAACTTTTGTAAATGTATATTTCCATGTTTCAGGCATGCTCATGTTCAGGTTCAGTGTATTTAGTCAGTCCTGTGGTGTCATTAAGTTGAGACTTATGATCAGATTTTGCTTCAAGGAGAAGTCCCTGGGACTTCTTTCCTTTATTTTGGTGATATTTATGTAGATATAGCTGATATAGATAGATATAGATTAGGTATAGATTATATAGCTAGAGATGGATATAGATTGGATATACATGTAGATATAGATATAAATATTGATATAGATAGATAGATATAGATAGATATAGATTAGGTATAGATTATATAGCTAGAGATGGATATAGATTGGATATACATGTAGATATAGATATAAATATTGATATAGATATAGATATAGATTATATAGATATAGATATATAGATATATAGATTATATAGATATAGATGTAGATATAGGTTAGATATAGATGATAGAGATATAGATATAAATATAGTTATAGATAATAGAGATATAGATGATAGAGATAGATATAGATGATATAGATACAGATATATATATACATAGATATATAGATTAGATATACATAATATAGATATAGATGATAGAGATATAGATATAATAGAGATATATTAGATATAGATATAGATGTAGATATAGGTTAGATATAGATGATATAGATATAGATATAGATATAGATATAGATATAGATCTATAAGATGTAGATATATATTTATGGTTAAAGCATAAGCATCCTTAATAGGGAAAGCAGCAAATGCAGCCAACTGGGAAACCAGGAGTTCCAGTATCAGCTCTTCATGGTCCCCTTATTTCCAGTAAAAATGGAAAATTCAATTTTTCTCTAGGAAAGTGGGTACCCAGCAGGTTATTTCAACCTATAGACATGGATAGGTGGGAGATTGGGCAGGAATTGTTCCCTGGGAAGGTGGTGAAGAGCTGGGATGGAATTCCCAGAGCAGCTGGGGCTGCCCTGGATCCCTGGCAGTGCCCAGGCCAGGCTGGACATTGGTGCTTGGACACCCTGGGACAGGGGGAGGTGTCCCTGTGTGGCACTGGATGAGCTTTGAGGTCCCTTCCAACCCACCTCATGGGATTCTGTATTTATATTTTGCAGTCTTGAGCTTCTCTGTTCACTTGCTGAGGAGGCAGGACTTACCCTTTCCCAGGCAAATACAAATTGGCATTTTCACCACTGATTTTTGCAGCAATTTGTGAAATTCTCTTCATTTGGTACTAGAGGTTCAATTCATTAAGGGGAAAAAAAGGTTGATAAATGTCTCTGATTTTCCCTTTCTCAACCCTGCAGCTTCATCAGACATGCAAATACATTTCTATTTAGGCTTTTAGAAAGTGTTAAATATGAAATAATCTGCTCGGAAACGTTCATACTTCACATATCTGGACATGGCAGATTCAAGTGCAGAGAGCTGACAAGCTTTCCTATTTCTGTCTGCCAACTCAGAATTCAAATTCCAGAGACTGGCATCTTCTTTTATTACCATTTCATGTGAGAGGAGTTTTGATAAGCAGAAAGTCACTGTTTTGTGAGACATTTAATGGATTTTTACAATCCAATACTTTCCTACAATTTTCTGCAAACAGAAATCAATCCTCTCCAACCTTCAAAAATGGAAACAGCAAAACCCCAAAATAGCCCAGTTACTTTTATACCTCTAATTCTTTTTCCAGCCCAGTTGGCCCATTGCTTTCTATCAACTATATGTATTTAAAAACAAAACTAAACAAAAAAAATCGATACAAACGCATTCTGGACAGAAATATCTGCAAAATTCCTGACCCAATTCCTGTTGAATTCAGACCAAAATTCCCATAATTTCCAGTGGAAGCCCACATGGTTTTAAGTGTATCTTAAATGCTTTTATTGAAGTTCATAGGGTAAATTGTCTGCCAGATGTGACCCATTTAGGACAATTCAGGCCCCCTTAGGTGCAAATTTCCTTTTTGGCAGCACTGATTGCAGATGTTGATAAGATTTTGGTGGAATCTTTCAGGGTATCCATCACTGCTGTGACCTTGGAAGAGTCTAAGGATGGCCAGAGCAGTGTGTCTGTCCTGTCATGGGGAAAACAGTGAAAGGGTCATTGATTTTTTAAAATAAATTTCAATTTATTTATTTTAAAAATTAATTTTTTAAAAATTAATTGTGTTTCCAGTAGGACAATCCTTTCTTACCAGTACTCTTAACATTGTTGCAGGTAGGCCATAATTAGAATGAAGGAGAATTTTATAAATAGGGATTTTTTAGGTAAAAGTGGGTTGAAGGTCCACAGCCAGTGCTCACCTGTGCAATGGCAATATTTTCACCTGTTCTCAGAGATTTTGAGGAAATTCAATATTCAGGATTCTGAAACAACTGCAGAGATGTGTGAATTCTATTATTCCAAACTTTTGGAATATTATCAAATATCATCAAATTATTCCAAACTTCTGTTTAGAAAGAAAGGGATTGTGTTGGTGTTGGATTGGTGATGGGGTTTGTGTTTTGATGATGGGGT
>CM019908.1:35519096-35574096 GCA_009764595.1 Geothlypis trichas
AGCTGTGCCAGGGCTGAGCAGCCCTTTGGGTGGGGAATTATCCCTAATCTCCAGCCTAAACCTTCCCTGGTGCAGCCTGAGGCCATTCCCTGTGTGCTGTTCCTCCATCCACAGAATCACAGAATTTCTAGGTTGGAAGAGACCTTTAAGATCATCGAGTCCAACCCATGTTCTAACACCTCAACTAGACCATGGCACCAAGTGCCATGTCCCCTGTCCCTCTCCAGCTCTCCTGGAGCCCCTTGAGGCACTGGAAGGGAGATTTCCCTGGAGCTGGAGATTCCCAGCCTGGCTCCAGAGGGGCTCCAGCCCTTGGAGCAGCTCCATGGGCTCCTTGCAGCTCCACATCCTCCTCCTGTTGGGTTGCAGTGCTGGGTGCAGCACTGCAGCTGGGCTCTCAGGAAGGTGGAGCAGAGGGACAATGCCAAGGAGGAGGCTCCAGATCTCTGAGGGAAACCTTAGTGCAGGAAAACAGGGTGGGTTCTCAGGAATCAGCATGAAACTGATGCTGGAGAAAAATAAATTGGTTTTATGCTTCTCCCCATCCCCTCTGCAGCACAAACCTTGGCTGCCACAGTTTGTTGGCTGGGAAGAGGATGATATTTCCTCTGTCTCTTCATGCAGAGCGTTTGTTCCCCTCTCCTGGAGCAGCTGCAGCTCAGGACAATCAGGTGGCTCCTGGATGGAACCCCAGCCCTGCTGCTCAGAGCCTCACAAAGCACTGCCAGGGGTGCTGGGACACCCAGCAGGGACGTGGCCAGGGCTCTGCAATCCCCAATCCAAGCCCAGCCTGGCCAGGGCTGTCCTGGCTTTCCAAGTCTGAACGTTCAGCTGGGATGGAGCTGCTGATGCTGAGGGAGTCGTGGTTTGAGTGAAGCCTTGCTTGGGTTTGGGGTTGGAAGTTTGGGGTTGGAAATGGGAATCTGGGGATTCCCAAGGGCCACTGCTGAGCTTCCAACTGCTCATTTCCATCAGCTCCAAAATTCCACCTGCTCCTGCAAGTTTAGTGAACTGCTCTCGAGGTATTGTGTAAAAAATGGGTCAGAATATCAGTTACTGCTGGAGTGAAACACCCCCTGACTTGCAGGGAGTTTAACTGCAGAAATACTGCTGGATGAGCTCCAGGGAGAGCTCCTTGCTTCTAAGAATGGAATTTGGCCCCACCACCCCCTCAGAAATCTGAAGGGAGCCACGTGTAAAACTGTGCTAAAGCAGGGATGGGGAGCAGCTCCCATTAATTGGGTTTTAATGCAGCTCACACTCAGTGTGAGCCAGCCTGGATGTTCAAGGTGTTAAAAAGAAGAATTTTGATCCATTTCTCACTGAAGTGGTGCAGACAGACAGCAAGTTTTTGTATTATAGTTGTGTTTCTGTTTTATTATATCACATTTTGCAAACATGCATGCGCAGGCAATACATAAAATCTTAATAAAAGTGCCTGATATTTGATGGAGTCACAATGGGCTGGAAAGGACCCCAAACCCACCCAGTGCCACCCCTGCCATGGCAGGGACACCTCCCACTGTCCCAGGTGCTCCCAGCCCTGTCCTGCCTGGCCTTGGGCACTGCCAGGGATCCAGGGGCAGCCTCATGAAAAGAGAAAAACATTTGAATTAAACAAATTATTAAATTATATCTTCACATATCACTAGATCAGTCTGTGGTAGGGTGACACGTTTAACAGGGCTTTAAGAATAAGTTTCAAAATTGTTAAAAATCTGCTCTCTTGCTTGGGTTAATGGTTTGCACCATTTGCTGTCAGGAAAGTTGTGCAGTGTGAGTGTGAACCTGTTCTTCAGGAACCACTTTGAGCTCTGTGGCTCAGGTGGGAGCTGCTGCTGCACTGGGAGCTGCTGTTTTCCAAACAGATTTGGGTATTTTTCCACTGCTGTGCTTGAATGTTTGGGTTTTTTTTTTTTTGTTTTTTTTTGCTAATAGTAATAACAGTGAGAACCAATGAGTGAAAAAAACAAGAAGAAAAGTTGTCTGTGCAGTACCCCAGGCAGGCTGTGAAAAAGCTGCTGAGGAGGAGCAAGTGTTTATAACTGTTCTTTGCATTTGCAAAACTCTGGGGGAAAAACAAACAAACAAAAAGAAAAGCAGGGAAAAAAAACCCACAAAAATAAACCAACACGACAAACAAAAACTAACATTCCCAGCAATCAGGGTTGAGGGGAAGGAAAAACCAGTCTGGCTTTAATTCCTCTTAATCAACAAGGTTAAAAAGGGTGGAAAATCAGGCTGTGGGATATAGAGGGGACAGGAGGGGGCTGGCACTGGTCCCTCTGCTCTTCATCCATCCTGAATCCTGAGGGACTGAGCCCCTCACCAACCCAAAAATCCTTGTTGGAGATTAGATACAAACATATATGTATAGGTAAATAATATATAATAGATATTATTTCGTGGAAGGTGTCCCTGCCCATGGCAAGGGGGTGGAATAAAGTGATTTTTAAGGTCCCTTCCAACCCAAACCATTCCATAATTCCATAATTATTAGTTAGAAGTGTATGATTTTCCTTCTTTGGACTAATTCCCACCTTCAGTTACACTGTTAAAAGTTATGATACAGCTGATGTTCAAGTAAAATTGATTTTCTCTCCACTATCCCCGTGGATTTCACATGTTTGGATGGAGAATTAAGGCCCAGTGGGCTGGTGGGAGGGACCTCTGAGCATTCAGGCATTAACACCAGGTTCAGGATAATTTATCTGGAAATGTCCTTCCCTCTGAGGGTGGGGAGGGGATGGGATGGGATTGGGTTTTATCTTCTTTGTTCTCCGGGGAGGTCCCAATCCTAACCAGTGTCCTGCTCACACAGGATCACCACTAATGTCAATTCTTCACTTCTTTTTCTTCTGCCAGGGTTGGGATTAAATGTGTATTTAATCCCAACCCTGGATTAACACCCTGAAGAGGGTATGTCTTGTTGGGACTCAGATGTTTATCAGTTCTTATCCATGTCACAGTCTCTCAAACCCTGAGTTCTGCAGCACTTCAACAAACTGAAAATGGAGCCCCATGTCTCTTTACAAGGCCCTTTAAAGATAAACTGTCCAATTAAGAAATTACACCTAAATTATTTTTAGTTTTAACCAAATAACCAACCACCCATGCCTGCAATGGGGACTTTTTATCCAGTTGCACAAAACCACCCAAACCCATGGAGAAGAAGGTGAAGAAGAAGATGGAAAAGGACCAGCCTCCACCCTAAGACCTCCATCTTGCTTTATGTATATTATTATATTCTAAACCCTTAAACTCTGAGTTTCCCACCCTGTGATATCACACCCTTCTACTCAAACTGCACACCCACAATCCCAGTTCCACCATTCCATTTGGGAAGCTTCTCCACAGCCTCAGGTCAGTGCAGTGTTCTCTTGGGGATCAGTGCCTGTCATCTCAGAAAGTCCAAAATTCTCCATTTCCCACAGGATGGAATTCCCAGAGCAGCTGTGGCTGCCCCTGCATCCCTGGCAGTGCCCAAGGCCAGGCTGG
Organism: Geothlypis trichas; assembly: GCA_009764595.1. Lineage (NCBI taxonomy): Eukaryota > Metazoa > Chordata > Aves > Passeriformes > Parulidae > Geothlypis > Geothlypis trichas. The sequence goes on from CM019908.1 coordinate 35,522,595, forward strand.
ACATTGGGGTTTGGAGCACCTGGGATGGTGGAAGGGGTCCCTGGTGGTCAGGGGCTCTCCTGGTCACCTGGAGGGGTTTTTGCTGACCCCACGTGCAGGTGGGGGCACAGCAAGGACAAAACCTCGTGGTGCTCCTGTTGATCAGCCTTCCCAGGACATGGATTTCCCATGGAGCCAGAGAATTCCTGCATGTTTGTTTTTATGTGGGGATTTCACAGCACTTTATAAAGATATTTAACAGCATAAAACGCTGGCACACTGAAAACTGGGCAGAGTTCACCCACCTGATCTGGGCAGGTTGTGCTCCCAGGCTCTCACACTTGCAGGCAGTTCAGTAGCAGGATCTGGCACTGCCTCTTCAAGCTGCTTAAACTAATTAATGCCTTTGCTCCCCGCAGCAGGAAACTGAGTTTTCAGATACGTTTCCAAAATGAAGGGCATGATTGCAGAATATTTCATTCTTCTGAACCCTCCACGAGTGTTTTGTGTGGGAGCAGGGGCGTGGGTTGCTCCCGTGGAAGCTGCCTGGTGGCTCTGGCAGGGGGATAACCTGTGCCCCTCTGTGAGAGGAGGATGGTCTGTGTGCTGTGCCAGCCTGTCCTTGGGACTTTGGGCATCACCTGGGGCTCTGCACTGCCCCATCCTCCCCCAGCTGCTCCCTGTCCAGCTGCACTTCTCTCTGTTTTCTCCCTGATTCCAACAGGTTCCCAAAAGTTTCAGGTCCATCCCACCCCAACCTACCAAAACTGAGGGTAAAAAAGGAATTTTCTGGTCATTTAAAAGGTGCCATGGGGCAGTGAGTCCCCAAGACCCCTGAGCAGGGAGGGTAAAGCTAATCCTGCCTGCTTAAACAGGTTAAGAAAATAATAAGGACCGGTTTGATTTGGAATAAACCCTTCTGAAGGAATCACAGTAAACAAAATCTGTTTGCCTAAGGAAGCCCTCGTAGCAATCAGCCACTAACACAACTGCTTGTGCTAATGAACCCAAAGCTGTTAATGTGGTTTCTTCAGTTAAATTGATTCATGAATTTTGAAGAGAACATTATCTAATGAATTTTCTTTGAATAGAAAGCAATTAAAAGGACAAATCAGTCTGATTAACCCCAAAGTCACCCTACTGCCACAAATGGTGTACAGTTTGAAATTATATCATAAAAAACTAGAGCAGATTTGCTATCTCTTTGCCCTCTACTAATCCATGTAAATTAATGAACAACAAAGTTAATTTCTTTGATGACCCTTTTCTCGTATCACCTGGATTATGCTGATGTTTAATTTGCTTAATGTTATAATAAAGACTAAACAGATTTTTTCAATGAAGTGATTATCATTCCCTTCAGTTAAGAAGTGATTTTTATTATTTAACACACACATAACGCCGTATGGGTTTCCTTTAAGAACAAAATCACATTTCTTTACCTTCCTACAGAAGGTAATCAATGTCTTTTTTGACAACTAAGGAAAGAAAATGTTTTTAATCAGTTTGTTGCTTTGCCAGAGCGGGAGGTTGAGGCTCTCAGCTGGGGGAAGGGGTCTCTTCTCCTTTTTTTCCCCTTTTTCAGTCACCAGCTCACTCCAAGAGTGAGATCTTCAGAGCTTTTCCAAGTGCCTTGGAGGAGCCAGAGGTGTTCAACCCAACTGAAACCCAAGCAGGACTATCCCTTTTCCTTCCTTGAAACAACCCTGGGCCGGGTGACACCCTGAGATGCCAAAGAAAGCCTCTCCTAATGCATTTGCTTATTCATTATTTCAGCAATTGGAACACTTAGAGCAATTTGCTGCTGAATTAAAATTAAAATAATGGCCGATACGTTAGATATATATTTTTTTTCCCCCCTGCATCATTAAGGATGTGCAGGACATTCAAGGTCACAGCTAGTCCTTACACTCGGCAGTGTGTGCAGTGCTGAGCAGTAGCTCGGGGGTCCCCACTATAAAATGCAGGATAATTCAGAGTTTGCTGGCTCTAGGGCGTCCCTGGCACGTCCCAGCTGAAGTTGGAAATTAGCTGGAGATGCCAGGCCTTTGTCAGAGAGGCACAGCCACTTATTCCTTCCCTTTTAATTTGACTCTATGCTAATTTATACTCCGCCAATTTAATGGGAAAAGCCACATTGTACGGGCTAACAGGATAATTGTACTCGGAGCAAATTAAAAATATAGGAAAATCAAAGCCTTAAATCCCTTTTTTTATAGTGATCAGCTACTCCAAGCACTCTCTGCAATAATCATGTATTTAAATGTAGTCACACAGGCCACAAGAGCAGGACAGTGCACGGGGCTGCTCCAGTTTAAATTACCAACCTGCCATCGAGCCTGGCTTTGCGTTGGGGTTTTTGCCTGTTCCCTCCTCATTCCTGCAGTCCAGCAGTGCTCTCTCCCTGTGCCTTGCAGACTCCTTCACCAGGCAGGTGCTGTGGACGCTGCTGAACGATGTCAAGCTGGGCGAGGCCGTGTCCTACAAGGAGCTGGCAGGCCTGGCTGGCAACAGCCGGGCAGCGCGCGCCGTCGGGACAGCCATGAGGAGCAACCCGGTGAGTGCAGGCCAGAGCTGCTGGGACAGGCTGCTTTGGAGAGCTCTGAGGGGTTAAATTCATCTGCTCTGCAAGCTGGGCTGCCGTGAGGAGTGAGGTCAGTTAGTGGTTTAATCAGCAGTAATGCACAGCACAGCTTGGTGTGATTTAAGCCCTACCGTTTATGGGGTGGGGTTGGGTTGGGATGGGTTGGGATGGGTTGGGTTGGGATGGGTTGGGATGGGTTGGGTTGGGTTGGGTTGGGTTGGGTTGGGATGGGATGGGTTGGGATGGGATGGGTTGGGATGGGATGGGTTGGGTTGGGTTGAGTTGAGTTGGGTTGGGTTGAGTTGGGTTGGGTTGGGTTGGGTTGGGTTGAGTTGGGTTGGGTTGGGTTGGGTTGGGTTGAGTTGGGTTGGGTTGGGTTGGGTTGGGATGGGTTGGGATGGGTTGGGATGGGTTGGGTTGGGTTGGGTTGGGTTGGGTTGGGATGGGTTGGGTTGGGTTGGGATGGGTTGGGAGGAGGAACACTCCTGTGACTCACCAGCCTGTGCACAGTTTGTTGTTCTCAAACTTCTTCACGTGTTTTCAGGTTGGGGAGGTCTTTTTATCTTCCACATGGGCTTAAGTTGGCAGGTTATTGTGTTAAAAACATCCAAAAGCCATCCACTCTGGCATAAAGACAATTCTGAAAACAAGGCCAGGAGCACCCTGGGATAGTGGAAGGTGTCCCTGACCATGGCAGGGTGGAATGGGATGAGTTTAAGGTCCCTTCCCACCCAAACCAGTCTGGGATTCTGGAGGTGAGTTGCCTGAGTTTGAACCAGCTGGAGGGAGCAGCACTCCAGGTTAAGCCTGTGGATTTGTGGAAAAAATGTACTTTTGCTAAGTGATCTGTGTCTGTTTTCCCTTGTCTTTGTCTGGGTTTAGCTTTTCAGTGAGTTTATGCCCCTGAGTCACCTGGGTGGGTGTGTGCAGCTGCTGTGGTGCTCAGTGGGTGCTGTATGGGTTGGGATCAGCCCCATCCTGGCTCGGAGGGTTTGGGGGCTCAGCTGGAAGTGCCTGCACTGTTTGAGGAGCAGTTCAATCCCTAAACCCACTGAGGCAAACAACCCCAGAACAATCTGGGTTGGAAGGGACCTTAGAGCCCTTCCCATTCCAAATTCCCCACGGGCAGCACCCAGCCAGGGATTCTGTGTGTTGAGCTTTGAGCCCTCCCTGTTGTTGGCAGCATCCATCAGCTGTCCCTGTGAAGCAGTTCCTATGAGCAGTGTTTTGTCAATACCCAGCATTGTGCTTGACAATACAAACTATTTTAATATGATGGAATGCTTTCCAATATAATCTGGTGTACATTAAGATAAGGCAATCCAATGCAAACCTACAGGAAACAGTTCTCAAAGAATAACAATCCAGTGTTGTGCAAAAGGAGATGTAATTGCCATCGCCTAGAAATGTACCCAGCTTTGCCCTCAGGCTGCAGTGGAGCAGCAGCATCCAAAGTAGCAGTAACAGCAGGTTGTGGTGTGAAAATTCCTGCTTTTTCCCCTGTGAGGAAGGATGAAAATAGTTCTGAAAATATACAGCAAAGCTCCTGCAATTTTTTTAAATGGGGTCCTAGTTATTATTGCCATTTCCCAGCCCATACCGTGGCTGCAGTGGTTTCTGTCCCCAGCAGAAAATTTTTAAGCTATGGTTATAGATAATAATGTATAGCTGTAGGGAAAAAGAGCTGTATTAATATAATACCACCTCAATATTTCATCATAGAAAGCTGATGATTAAAAAAAAAAAAAAAATCAGTGCTGTAATGAGAGTCCTGCCCATCGCAAACCACAATTTTGCCACTGCTCATCTCCTGGAGGTAATCTGGAATTCCATCCGTATTCCACATGCAAACACACACACACACATCATCCTTTTGCACCTGAGTGTGAGCAAATGTTCACTGCTCCTGATATTTCCCCCAGAAACGTCTCCTGGTCCTTTGCCTGTGAGCCATCGTGTGCAGGCTGGCTGTGTGCAACACACACGGGTTTTATGCATGAGTGAGAGATAAAGATAAAATGTGGCACTGCAAAAAAAAACCCTCACCTTTGTTATTTCTGTGTACAAAGCCGTCAGCTCTTGTGAAAACAGATTTTCTGACCCAATTTGCAACTCCACCTTGCAGCCTCGTAGAAATCTGATTAAAGAAAATACTGAGGGGACCAGAGGGATAAAACAGGGGAGGTCAGAGATTGCTCAAGAGCTACCCAGGGTCTAAACCCTCAGTCCAAACCCCAACCCCATCCCTGGAAGTGCTCAAGGCTTGGAGCATCGTGGTGTGATGGAGGATGGATTTGTGATAACCCTCATTTAGTGAGGGTGGCAGTACCAGGAAAAAAGTGCCTTTGAAATAACCCTGAGCTGAGCATCACATTGTCCCTCAAACACTTGGCTAAAGTCACAAATTCACTTTCCTTCACCAGACACCAGCACGTTTCTCCCTCCTACGAGTCAAGGCTTGGTGTTTAATTTGGGTAGAGTGCATTCCACAGGTTTCCCCTTGCAGCTGGGATGCTCCACATAATTCCTGGGCTGACCTTCAGCTTCATGAGAAGGTGTTAGAGATGCCAGCAGCAGCAGCTGCCTCAGTTCATGGCCAGGACAGGGTGGGGATGGCTCACCTTTCACAGGAGAGGCTTCCCACACTTTGCTGTGGTTCACACTGATTGCAAGGTCTGTGCTCCTCAAAGGGAACCCATAAAGTTCAATTAAAAATCTCATTAGACTGGTAGAGGAGGATCAAAAAGAAATCACAGAAGCTCATGGGAAATGGAGAATGTTGGGCTGATTAGTGCAAGGCCATCCTAAATGAGTGTTCTGTGCCTTAAATAAGACATCTGCAGAGGTCTGATCACAGCACTCAGAGCTGCCTGCACTGGGTTTGTGCCCTCTCCAACTGTGCTGGGCCTTGGGCTCACCCCAGCCAGGGGCACAGCCTGATCCTGGTACCAATCTGTCCTAAATCGAGGATATTGCACCAATCCCTCCTGAATCATGGATATAACAAACATCCCTCCTGAATCATGGATATAACATCCATCCTGAATCATGGATATAACATCCATCCTGAATCATGGATATAATGTTGAGCTACATCGTGGATACTCAACCAAAATGTTTGGAACACTGGGGGAGCAGTGGTGCATTTGTGAGAAAATTGTGGTGGTGGATCTGAAACACCATGGACACATCAAAGTAACCTGTGTGCTCATCCATTGAACCAGGGAATGTCCTGAGCTGGAAGGGACCCAAGGATCATCCAGTGATCCCCATCAAGCCTCACACCTCCAAACCACATCTCACTGTCACTCATTGTGCCCCAGCACACACTCCACAGCTCCTTGTGACAGAAGGATATTTCCCAGCCCTGTTCCCAGCACAGGTGCTGCTGGCCCTGCACAGGCACCCCAAAATCCCACCTGGGCATCTCTGGCAGCCTTGGAGCTGTGCCCATTCCCTGGGGAGCCTGGGCAGTGCCAGCACCTCGAGGGATGAACCTTTCCCTGCTATTTTCATTCCCAATACCTTTGCTTCCTTGGGTCACACCACGGGATTTGTTTCTGCTGGGGAAGAGGTGGAGAAAAGCAGGGGGTGGAACTGGGTGGTTTTTAAGGTCCCTTCCAGCCCAGGCCAGTCTGGGATTCTGTGGCATGAGCAAACCACGAGTGTTTTTTGCTGAGTGTGTCTCAGTGTGATCCCTCAGCTGTTTCCATTGTGCCTGAGCCAGGCTGATCAGCAGCTCTCCAGCCACGCCATGGGACATTTGAGGTTGTTCCCTCACCTCAAACTGAGCACTGGGAACAACCAGAGCACCGAAATCCCCTAAAAGCAGTTCACAGCGATCCATCCTGTGGCCAGGGAGCTTTTCCCCCACCTTTCTTCCCTAAACAAACGCATTGTGGAGGAGTTGGTTCATTCACAGATCGCCAGGAGCGCTAATGACCGGCCCAGCCTTGTTCTGCCACTCACCCAGATGGCTGTTGATAAAGATTTAGCATCATGTTCCGAGTGTCAGGGCTGTCAGTAGCGCTGAACCATTTGACCAGAAGAAAAAACGCACAGGGAGCTATTGATTACAGCTTCTCAGTGTCACTTGTTCACCAGGATTTAGGTATTGATGAGGCTGCGAGTGAAAACAAGCTCTTTCCCTTGTGGGCCTCTACCCAGAAGAACAAAAGCGAAGTTGGAGAAAATATTCAGCTGGTGCCCGAATCAGAGGGACTCCGGCATCGATCCGAGGGCTCCTTCATATTATTTTTTTGTTGGAGACAAATCTCTGGGTTTGGAAGTTTTATAGCGTTTGAGGTAGGGGCTGTGTGTGTGATGGATTCGTGGAGGAGAGGAATTAGATTTCACAGCATGAAGATTTCAGCGGTGCTATAATATTATGAGCTGCTTGGTTATTGATAAAAATTACATTAAATGTAGCTGAGGCATTAAAGCTCCAGACTAGGGTAGTTCTCCCTCTAAAATGTCCTTAGGGCCCTAATAAATTTTAGCAGGTTTAATTATTTTAGTAGGCTGAACGTTGTCACCACAATTAAGCCAAACTGAAGCAATATTCAATATTTTTAAATTACAGCGCTGGTATGGTCTTTGTACCACTTCTACATCCAGGGCTGATGGATGGGTGCTTGTGTTGGGACAATCTCAGCGTGGAATTCTTTGTTTTGGCCATGGAAAAAGTGGCATTAATTTCATACCTGCTCTGTTTGCTGGGTGGTGACAGCTCAGCCCCACTTCCCTGTGCTGTGAGCAGGTCCTGCTCCCACTCAGGGATCATCCAAGACCCCACAACTGAAAATAAATCCTTTTTTTTCTTTTTCTCCACCAAGATTTACAGCCTTGCCACCAAACTCTGCTGCTTTACTGTGTGTATTTTTAAAGAATTGCAAATGAACCTCAGAGATGTTTTACAGTGTATTATTATGGCTTTGTCACTCAAGCCAAGCCTCCTGCAGTAACTGCGGGGAGTGTAAAGGCAGAGAAACCCCAAACCAGAAAAACACTTGCAAAAAAAAACCAAATTTCTTTGAAGAAGTCATAAACCTGCAGTGGGATGGCTTGGCATGGAGCAAAGCTTTTATTGGTACTCACTGGAGCTGTCACAGATGGATTAATCACTCGTGGCATTGCCACCTCCAAATAAATCAGAAATTGGAAGCATTTTTTTATTTAAACACTGATCAACAATTAGCACCTGTGTGTACTCTCATTTAATGTGGGCTGAGATTAAGATTTTAAATTTCAGGCACTGAAATGAGTTAAGTAAACTGAAAGAACACCCCCAAAAAACCCCTCTCAATTTATGGTCTGGCCAGAAGCTGTTCAGCCACTTTGGGGTTTGTGTATCCCAGGCTCAAATACACCACAGTGCTTGAGCTGGGTTATTAAATGGGATTAAAATAAGCGAGGGTAAAGTGTGCAATTTGTCTGTGTGTCTACACAGAAATAAATTACAATTTTTGACTTGAGATCCCCACGTTTGTGAGAACTGCCCTTTTGGGTGAGTGATGTTGTCCCAGCCCCAGCATTGCAGTGCCATTACTATGCAGTTACCAAAACACACCCGTGATTAGAGATGATGTATTGCAGTTTTTATGGTGTGTACTTCAGCTATGATAATCACCTGTAATAAAAAATAAAAAAAAATTAAAAACCCCACGTTTATGTTCTCCTCTGCATTATCAGTCCATTATGTAACTTCTGGCATTGATTTTGCAGAATCTGTGTCGTGTGGTTATAAATGATAGGGAGTAGAAGGCAGAGAGGAGAGAAAAAAAAAAAAGAGTTCTTAAAATTGGTTAGGTCAGAATCAAACTTCTCCTGTTGGAGGTTTTAAAAATTCACAGCCCATTTTGGATTGACTGGCTGCTAAATAATAAATAGTGCCTTGGTCTTCCAGAGAATTTCTGCAGGGTGCACATGGAGGTGCTGCAGCCCAGAGAGGATCTGCTGGGGAGCTCAGGCACTGGGATCCCCCCTCAATAATCTATTTCTTCTCAATAATCTATTTCTTCCCAGAAATCTTCTAATCCTGGGAGGATCATGGCATCCCAGAGTAGGTTAAGTGGGAATGGACCTTAAAATTCATCCCATCCCACCCTGCCATGGCAGGGACACCTTCCCCTGTCCCAGGTGCTCCCAGCCCCAATGCCCAGCCTGGCCTTGGGCACTGCCAGGGATCCAGGGGCAGCCACAGCTGCTCTGGGCACCTGTGCCAGGGCTGCCCATCCTGCCAGGGAGCAATTCCAGCCCAGTGCCCAATTTAAAGAGTTCTTCATGTGCATTTTGGGTCTCTGAGGCTTCGTTCCCCACCCTGGGCACGGAGGGCTCAGCTGGCACAGACCCAGATCTGGCAGCAGGACCTGGTGCTGCAGGGAACATTTTATATATGAGATTTAATATCTCAGGTTTATCCTTTTAAAGACTTTACATCATTTTTATGTATTAAAATTCCTGTCCATGCCTATTTTTCCCAAGACCTGGGGGTGGTGTCCAGGGATGGGCTCTGTTTGTGCTCTGACATGGGAGCTCCGTGTCCCTGCCAGCCCAGTGCCACACAGCTGCTGGCTTTTACCGTGCTGGATTTCCACTCCCATGGAATCACAGCATCATTCAGGCTGGAAAACACCCAGCCCATGGAGCCCAGCCTGTGGCAGATCCCCACAATCACCCCCATAATCACTGAGGGACACATCCCGTGGCTCCTGGCTCCCCTCGGCCTCACCCTTTGCTCCATTCCCGGGTTTTGGGGTGTTTTGCAGATCCCCATCATCATCCCGTGCCACAGGGTGATCCGCAGCGGCGGGGCCAGCGGGAACTACGGCGGGGGACAGCTGATGAAGGAGTGGCTGCTGTGCCACGAGAAGCTGGCACAGGGAGGGGGCTGCTGAGCAGCCCCAGCACACAGCCACGGCTCCTCGCCTTGTGACGAGCTCTCTCTCCCTCACAGCACCCTGCAGAATTCAGGAAAATGGTAAATATTTGAGTGACATAGAAATATAATGCAACATCCAAAGTGAAATGTGTGGTGGCACCACTATATTAAAAAAGCGGGATGCGTCCTGGGGGAGGCAGCTCGGCTGCCCTTTCTTGTTTTTACATTTTACAGCAGAATGACTACAGCGATCCAGGCCTGTTGTGCATGGATTTTGTTCCCATCTCCAGCCCTGTTTTGTTCTATTTTTAATGTCCATTAAAGCAGGGATAAGGGAGTGGGAGGGACGTGGCCAATGTGAGGTGGAAGCTTCCCCCTGAGGAGGCGCCTGGCTCGCAGCGAGTGACACAGCCTGGCACGCTGGGCCCTGCCCGCCCCTGCCCAGCTCCCCCTCCCCACTTTGGGCATAAAACCCTTCTTTACCTGAGCAGGAGTTAAAGGAGCACAGTGAGATCTGTGCAAAAGCAGGCAGATGTTGAATTCTTTACTCCTGCCTTTGCTTTTTGGACTGGCAGATGGGAATATTTTTTTTTTTGCATAGAGCAAGGGAAGAGATGATCCTGACCAATTGTATATTTTGGATAAGGAGTTTGATCAGCCAAATTTGGCAAAATACTTAAAAGCTCATCGTAGTTGCTTCTTTATCGTTTGAGTTTTCCTTTATCATTTGAGCAAAATTCTGAAAAGCTCATCATAGTTGCTTCTTTACCGTTTGACTTTTCCTTTATCATTCCTGTATCATGTGAGTTTTCCTTCAGATTTCCATGTTTCTCTGTTTTCCAAAGCTTTATTTCCCATAGCCTCTCTGTTGGAAGGATTCAAGAGACATTAAAGTTAAATTTTGAGGTGGTTTTAGCAGGGTTCTCTGCGAGTACGAGCCACCAGAAGCTGGAATTTCCAGTATGGGAATCGTAAATTGTAACATGGAAATACTGATTTTTTTATGTGTTTTATCATATTTTCATGGATGTCTCTTTAGAAAGGCCATTGCTGCCCCCCAAAAATTATTGTGTGGCAGTGCGTTAGTTAATCCAGGGTTATTGATACCTCGGAATTACTTCAATAAAAAAACTGCTTTGCATGTGCAAGTGTCTTTGGGTCTGTTTATAAATAAAACACAGAGTGTGATATATGGGGAAAATAAACTATACCCCACTGTACAATATAAAGCTGTATTTTTATCAAGGGTTTCTCGTAGCGATATAAAGCACAGAAGCAAAGCTCAAGTGGTTTGTACGTGTCACCAGAACCCCGAGATAAAAATACGGCCTTATAATATGTACAGTTTGGGTGTATTTTATTATTTCTTTATGTCTCTAATGCATGCTGCCACCAAAAGCAGGCGGCAGCAAATGTCAACTTTAACCTTTCCCACATTTGCATCCCTCAATGGGTTTTTCTTTCAGGTATTTGGGCTTTTTCAGGGGTGTGACTTTGTTTTTGTGGGGTTGGGAATGGGGAGTGCTGGGATTGGGGCAGGTGATGCCTTTCCCAGGGAAACAGCCAATTTTGGGAGTGAAATCCTGTTCTGGGTCAGGGATTCAGGGTGGGTAGGGACAGGCAGGGATGGGGCTGGACAGGGCAGGGATGAGAAGGGACAGACAGGAAAAGGGACAGGGTCAGTCAGAGATGGACAGGACACATGGAGGTGGACGCAGTGGGCAGGGACAGTCAGGGATGGATGGGGGACAGGGAGAGGTGGGCAGGGGAACAGGGACAGAGACAGGGACAGGAAGGAATGGATAAGGCAGAGATGGGCAGGAACAGAGGAACAGGCACAGGGAGACAGGACAGGGACAAGAAGGGGTGGACAGGGAAAGGGACTTGGACAGGGTCAGTCAGGGATGGAGAGGGACAAGGACAGGGACAGGGCACAGATAGGGATAGGGAGAGGGACAGGGACATTCAAAGCCATGGACATGGACAGGGATAGACAGGAACAAGGATAAGGACAGGGACAGGGACAAGGATGGGTACAGGGACGGACAGGGACAGGGGCAGGGGCAGTCAGGGGCAGGGACAGGGACGGGGCAGGAACAGGGAGAGATGGACAGGGGGACAAGGACATGGACAGGGACGCTCAGGGACAGGGAGAGGGACCGGGACGCTCAGGGACACGGACAGGGACAGGGGCAGTCAGGAACAGGGAGAAGGACAGGGACAGGGACGCTCAGGGACAGGGACAGGGACAGGGACAGGGACAGGGACAAGGACAGGGAGGGATGGACAGAGGGACAAGGACAGGGACAGGGACAGGGACACTCAGGGACAGGGACAAGGACAGGGACAGGGACAGGGACACTCAGGGACAGGGACAGGGACACTCAGGGACAGGGACACACTCGGCACAGGGACGGGCGGTTGCAGTTCGGGCGCTGCCCGACAGAGGGCGCGCGGCGCAGGGCTGGGGGCGCGGCGGGGCCGGGTCCTCCCAGATTCGGGGGGTCTGGGGGGGCTTTGAACAGAAATGACCCCGAGCACCCCAAAATACATCGGGCTGTGGTGAAATACAGGTATCTGTGTGTGTGCATATACATAAATATGCATACATACATACAAACATACATTCATATATACATACATACATACAATACATACATACATATATATAAAAGACATATTACAGCCATAGATAAATTTTTATATATATATATATATATATATATATATATATATATATATATATGTATATATAGTATATAAACAAAATAATAATAAACTAAAACAATGCAACACCAAGGAGGTGCAGGGATTTGGGGTCGGGTTGGGTTTTTTTTACCCTACAGATGCCCAGGGTGCCCATGCCATAGGTGAGGTTGAGGACAGTCTGGAGCTGATGAAACACCCCACACCCTCTATATGTGACCAACCAGCCCCTGCCCCAGGCAGACACCAGTGTTGTGCTTTTTTCCTGGGAGCTGGCACATCCTGCCCTGCCAGTGCCCCCATCCAGCCTGGCCACTCTCTTGGCACATCCTGGCCTGCAGCATCCCAGACCAGCACGCTGCTCCAGCCCTTGCCAGGGCCAGGGATAATGAAAGAGTCAAAAATAATATTTGTTTTGGCAGAATTACATTGAGAACGAAATAGATGCCCTTGACCAGGGAAGAAACTGAATTTTGCAGCAGGTTCTTATTTTTTCCCCCCTTACAAACAAGCTCTGCAGCCAGTCCAAGGCAAGTGGGAATATTCCTGAAGGACTCTCTTGTATTTCCTGCATCGGATTTGCAGCAGAACTGCAGCCACACTGGTTGTACTGTTCGGTGAAAAATGCAGATTCCACCCCATGTATCAATCCCAAATGGAAAAGGGCCCCAGGCCTCAGGATTGTTACAGATCACTTCCATGCACGCCGGGTTTGTGGGTAATGAGCTCAGACTGGAGGCATCTCAAACAGAAAAACGATTCATTGGCGTGGTGGGGACCTTCCTCGAGATGTGCCCAAATTTCCTGGCCTTTGGAATTAGAGGAATTTGTCATCTGATTGGGGCGAGCGAGAGCTGGCCCTTCAGAGTTTCCATTGCATTTTTTTAAGCAGTTCTCAAGCATTGGGAACTTTTTTGAAGTGATAATTGATATTTTCTTTATCAGTGGAATTGCTGATGTTGGTAGGACACTTTCCAAATCATGTTAAGTTAGAAATTAGTGGTGATTTTAAACTATTGTTTCTTTTAACATCTAATACTATTATTTTTTTTATTATCATTATTACTTAATATGATCTTTAAGATCCTTTTCACCCCAAACCATTCTATGCCACTATGATTATTTCTTCTGCAAAAATCACAGATTGCCACTTTTAATCATTTTTCCTCCTACTTTAAATTTATATTATCTATAAATATTGTGTTGCACCCAGCTCCAAGAGACTCGGTATTAACATGGTTATTTATTGGCAAAGGTGGAGTTGCAAAGCTCCTTCCTTAAAGAAAATGCAAAAATGATTAAACCTTTAGAAAATTCCTTAAAAACTTACAGCCCAATATCCCAAGGGGAATCCTGGGGAGATTTAGGGACTATTTCAAGAATAATTTCCCGCTAAGAACCTTCCAGGAATGCAAAACCCCTTGAAGAATTGCGTTTACAGGTTTAATTGTGTTCATTTTTATACCCTCGGAGAAGGGAGCGGGGCCGAGGGTGGGCGTGAGGGGCCGAGCCCCGCGCTCCTGCAGGAAAACCAAGGGAAATTCAAATTCCCCTCCTGCCCCCGGAGCAGCCGGGGCTGTGCAGGCCCCACTCGGGTTTCACACAGCGCGAACGCACACACGGCCTGAGCCGGGCCATCGCTCCCGCTGCTCCCATTTTCTTCTTTATTCCTCCTTTTTGTACTTTTTTCCTCTTTTTTTAACCCTTTTTTAAACTTTTTTTTCCTCTTTACTCTTTTTTTTATTTTTATTTTCTTTTTTCTCTTTTTTTCCCTTCCCTTTTTTCTTTTTCCTTTTTTCTCTTTTTCCTTCTTTCTCTTTTTTCTTTTTTCTTTTTTCTCTTTTCTATTTTCTTTTCTTTCTTTCTCTTTTTCTTTTTTCTCTCTTTTTTCTTTTTATTTTTTCTTTTTTCTTTTATCTTTTTTATTTTTTCTCTTTCCTTTTTTCCCTCTTTTTTTACTTTTTTTCTCTTTTCTCTTTTTACCTTTCCTTAGTTTTTTTTCTCTTTTTTGTTTTCTTCCTTTTTTTCTATTTTTCTTTTTTCTCTTTTTCTTCTCTTTTTCTCTGTTTTTCTTATTTTCTTCTCTTCTTTATTTTTTCTCTTTTTTGCAATTTTTTTCTTTTTTTCTCTTTTTCCTATTTTTCTCTTTTTTTACTTTTCTCTCTTTACTTTTTCTCTCTCTTTTTTCTTTTCTTCCCTTTTTTCCTATTTTTTTATTTTATTCTTATGCTTCTCTTTTTTTTTTCATTTTTTCCAATCTTCTCTTTTCTCCCCCAGAAGCCATGCCCTCACAAAACCTTCTCTCCCTCCGTGTCCTCAAACCTCCCCTCTCCACGTGCTTGCTTCTTCCCACCCCCATTTTTCTCATGCATCATTTTTATCCAGCCACGAATCCTCTCCCTTCCCCTCTCTTCCCCACCCTTTTCCTCTCCCCATTATCCCTCCGGATGGATCAAGAACGAGCATCCTTGGCCCCATCCCTGCAGGCTGGAGGCTGAGGGAGGGAAAACACCACATTAACTCCTTCTCCAGTGGGGTGATGCAGAGATGGGGAACCACGATGCTCCCCAGCCTGGTGCAGAGCATCCCCGCCCGTGTCCGGGGATTTGGGGCCGGAGGGGGTGCCCAACCCGGCCGGAGCCAGGAATTTGGGATTTTGGGGCCGGAGGAGGTGCCCAGCCCGGCCGGAGCCGGGATTTTGGGAATTTGGGGCCGGAGGAGGTGCCCAGCCCGGCCAGAACCGGGATTTTGGGAATTTGGGGCCGGAGGAGGTGCCCAGCCCGGCCAGAACCGGGATTTTGGGAATTTGGGGCCGGAGGAGGTGCCCAGCCCAGCCAGAACTGGGAATTTGGGGCCGGAGGGGGTGCCCAGCCCGGCCAGAACCGGGATTTTGGGAATTTGGGGCCGGACGGGATGCCAGCCCGGCCGGAGCCGGGAATTTGGGAATTTGGGGCCGGAGGGGGTGCCCAGCCCGGCCGGAGCCGGGGATCTGCGCTCCATCACTCGCGGCCGGGATGCAGGAGCTGGACCAGGAGGTGCAAATTGACGTGAGCGGGATGCTGGCAGCACCTCGGGCTGATGAAAGGACATTGTTAAGGAGCCCTTAACGTTTCTCATTAATGGGGCTGGCGTGGGCGGGTGAGTTTTTGAGCTGAAAAAAGCCAGAAGAGGGGAAAAAAAAAAAAAAAAACCCACCTGGGCAGTAATTAAGATCGATCCCGTGCACGGAGTTATCAATTTTTAAAACCTCTTTAAGTGCCTTATTTAGCTATTTTAAACAGGGCTTTTTATTTGTTGTGTGAGTTTTCCTGGAGGAGATGGGAGAGTGGGGGGCTCCTCCTGGGCTCTTCTCCCTCATCAATCAGCATCCAGCCTGCAGGAACGGGCATGCTGCTCCGTGCCTGTGGGTGCTGCGAGGTGCCAGGGCTGCCCATCCGGTGCTGGGGGTGTCGTTTGGGGTGGAATTGCTTTTGTTTCTGCTGAAATTCTGGCTGCAGATGGCAGCAGGGCAGATGGCAGAGGAGCTCCTGCTCGTGGGAGGAACGGGGAGGAAGATGAGGGTCCAGTCCAGGATGGGGCTCAACCCAACGTAGGCACCAGCCGAGGTCAGAGAGGCTGGGAGAGGTTGTGTTTAATTAAAATAACCCTCAGCATGACCCCGAGTGCAGAGCTGCTGGGAGCTGATGAGGGGAACAGCTGCAGCCCTTTTATCTGAGGACGGCCGCGGCGCGATGATGTAATTTTCATTTCCGATGGGCGCCGGGGTGACCTAATTCCACACGGGATCTTGTCTCTCCCTTCAAAGTGGGGCACTTGAGCCGGTCTGGAACCCGGCTCTGCTCAGCCCCTCCCGGCCCTGCTCACATCCCAGGGCTGGAGCACCACGGCAGGGCTGGGAACCCCAAGGGGGTTTGGATCCAGGTTTGAGTAAAGCTTTAAAACTCTGGTGAGCAAAAGGAAAACCCATTGTATTTCCATTGACTGGGAGGTTTTGGAAAATTGGTTTTGTTGATTGCCCAGAGCAGCTGTGGCTGCCCCTGGATCCCTGGCAGTGCCCAAGGCCAGGCTGGACATTGGGGCTGGGAGCACCTGGGACAGTGGGAGGTGTCCCTGCCATGGCAGGGGTGGCACTGGGTGAGCTTTGACATCCCTCCCAACCCATTCCATGATTCTCTGATTCTACAACTTTGTTCTCATGGCTGAGCCTTTCCAGGAGGTTCAGTGTTGATTTTGACCTGTGATTTTTAGAAGCATAAGCCTCAAACATGGTCCTTATTTCTTCTTTCATTAATCAAACATATTTTATGTGCTTTTGATGCCACTCAAAATTGGTTTCAATCAGCATGGTAAATGCAGGTTTAATTTTGGGGGCCAGTGGACACACAGCAGCTTTTCAGTAATTAAATGACAAAATAACTGGTGTGAGGAAATTATTTCTTCATAGTACCCAGAAAAAAAACCCCTTTGTCCTGTCTGAACAAAATGCTCATCACAAAACCACTTTAATTTTTACAAAGAGAAAACTTTCCCATGAGGGCCCAGGTCGGCAGCTCACCCAAAGTGCAGCTGGCCTGGAGCAGTGTGGGCAGAGCCCCCAGGAGGTTCAGGGCTGTGCAGGAATTCAGGGAGCCCTGCAGCGTGAGCTGCTGCACCAAAGCATCATTTACAGACACAGCCCAAACTTGGTGCTCCCCAGCTGGAACGTGGATGGAGCCCCAGTAATCAGCTGGGATGGCTGGAGAGCAGCTCCTGTGCCCCCTCTGGCTCCTGGTGCCCCCTGCCCTGAGGAGCAGGAGCAGAGGGAGGTGACCCCAGGGGCCGAGGCTGTAATTCACAGGGAGCCAGCAGAGCTCATGCCCAGCCTCACCCCGGGCAGCCAGGGACACCAGCACAGGCCCCTGGTGCTGCCAAAGGGTCAGGGCTGTGCTGAGGACACACAGAAAATGCCTTTTATTTTATCTAGAACCTGCAGAAGTTTGGCCTTAATGCAGCCCCTCGGGCTGAGCCATTGTGACTTTCACTGTTTTTGAAATGTAGCCTTCTTCATAATAAAATAATGTAGCCTTCTTCACATAAATAAATTTTAAAACATATAATACAGAGTGTCTGCATGTACAATAATATATAATGTATAAATTAATTTGGAGGGAGTGTGGTGGGAGCCCCTCTTTGACCAAACATCCAACCGAAGCTGGATTTCCACCACTGGAAAAGTTTGTTTGGACTGGGTTTTTTCAAACCTTTATCCAAATATTGTCATCCTAAGCACCCACTCAGTGGGTCAGAAGATTGGCCAGCACTGGTGAACAGAGATCCAACCTCTTCAGGAGCTCCATGCCTGCAGTGTGGAGCAGCATCAGGAGAAGTGGGTTAGGAGAGAGGCTCTCAATCTCTGCCTATCCAAATGCCCTATTTTTGTTAGGACACACAATTCCTGATCTCAGGGCTGTTGTGCTTTTACTTTCTGTGTAAAAAAGTGAGGAGGATGAACCACAGACATTCCCAGTGGCTGTGACAGATGGGTGCCAGAAGGGATGGGATTTTATCACAGAATAGTGGGGAAATAGAAAACTATCCCGATTTTTATCTATGAAGTAGATATGACAGATGGATGATAGACAGATAGATAGATAGATAGATAGATAGATAGATAGATAGATAGATAGATAGATATAGATAGATAGAGAGATAGATAGATAGATAGATAGATAGATAGATATAGATAGATAGAGAGATAGATAGATAGATAGATAGATAGATAGATAAATAGATAGATAGATAGATAGATAGATAGATAGATAGATGATAGATAGATAGATAGATAGATAGATAGATAGATAGATCTGTATCATCCACACAGATATGAGGTGAGTGCCCACTCTCATGTTCCAGGCTGAGAAGAACCCCAAACAGAGAATTAACTCTGCGGAAAGTTCTATTTAAATGGGGCCAAAATCAACCTGGAAAATAATAGCAAAAACTGAAAGGAAACTTATTTATTGGCCACGGAAGTCTGTGTTTTGCAGTCTTTAAACTGCATGTTGCAGCAGATTGTTGTGCAAATACAATGGAGTGCAGAAGAGGATGGGACTGGAACGAGGTTTGGACCTCCGAGTGTCTCAGCTTGGAGATCACATCTGTCTGCACAGGGATATCAGGCTGGGAGCTCCAGGCACGTCTGCTCACTCCCACAGCTGTTTACAGCCTGTTTATCCTCTGAAATGAGCAGCCTAAGCCCAGCCTGGGTTGCTGGAGAAGGGGCTGCTTTGAGGAGGAGCGGGCTGTTAATTGAGCGGCTCCCCGTGCCCGCCTCGGCAATCCGTCTTCCCTTCCGTCGCTCCCGATGACCAGCAGCCTGCCTCCAACCTTCTGGCTGTCAGGAAAATTGTGACAAGGCAAATGTCAGATCATGTGGAGCCTTCTGAATGTTTTTGACCCCTTCAATCTGTTTTCCAGCCTGGGTATGGCAAAGAAGCTGTGTTGGACTAATTGGTTGTCTCTCTTCTCCAGGCAGCGGATAAAGTCCAGGTACATAATCTGATTCTTTTGGATGAGCAGCATCCTGTCTTTCACAGCTTTATGTCATGTCAACCGCTGCGGGATTGCTCTGGAAAAGTCCTTTTTTGCCAAAGCTGGAGCAGAAGATGTAGAGATCCCACAGCCTCTCATCTGCCAGGGTTGAGCAGCGCCCAGCGGAGGCTGCAGCCTCTCTCTGACTGTTACCAAAAAAAGTCTGATTCATCTTCACTGAAACACAAAATATTGCAGCTGCCAGGAAGAAGTGATAGCTTGGAAATGCTGC
Organism: Geothlypis trichas; assembly: GCA_009764595.1. NCBI lineage: Eukaryota > Metazoa > Chordata > Aves > Passeriformes > Parulidae > Geothlypis > Geothlypis trichas. The sequence goes on from CM019908.1 coordinate 35,541,546, forward strand.
ACTTCCATTTTTTTTTTTTTTGTTTTAACCAATACTCTGTGCTTTCAGGTAGAATATTCTGTGTTTGAAATGACCTACATAACCATTGAGCTTGATTTCACTAAGCTGCCCTGCTCTCTGCTCAGTAACCTTCATCCTGGACAGTGTTTTTAGAGCTTTTGAATTGTTTCTTGCCAGTGGCAGTAAAACAATAAGAGAATATCAGGCTGAATTTGGTGATCTGGGGAGGAACAAAAACACAGAGCTAAGAGGGAGCAGTGCTGGGTAAAACCAGCTGGAAACTTCAGAACCAAATTGTTCCCAGACATCAGAAAATGGTGCGTTGTAGTTAACAGAACTATAGACTCATGGAATTGTTTGGGTTGGAAGGGACCCTGTAGGCCATTTAGTACCAGACCCTGGGCAGGGGCACCTCCGACTGTCCCAGGCTGTTCCAGCCCCAATGTCCACCCTGGCCTTGGGATCCAGGGGCAGCCACAGCTGCTCTGGGCACCCTGTGCCAGGGCCTGCCCACTCTACCAACAAGGAGTTCCTTCCCAAAATCCCATCTGACCCTATAGTTCATGGTATCTAATCTAAACCTCCTCTCAGTTCAAAGCCATTCCCCATTTTCCTCCATCTTTCTTGTGGTTCCCTTTAGTTCCTGGGAGGCTGCAATTAGGTCACCCCAAAGCCTTTTAAGGAGATGGAAGTATATCTGCATTTCCCTTTTACCTGACAACACCCCCAAAACTCCTCCAGCCCTCCTGCACAAGCACAGCAGAACTTTTCAGAGCACAGAGCCCCACTTACCCCAACGTCACGTTTTTGTTGGAGCATTAAAATTCAAGGCCTAAACACACAGTTGGCAATTGGAGCTCAGAACATGCACGTTGCAAATGTGGATATATCTCGCCGTGTACACAGCCCATAAAATATGTAGTCTAAGATCACTCATTTATTTAAAGATGCTTTTTACCTCAGATGGAAAATGACACAAATCTAAATATTACAATGCCGAGTAATGTGTAACTGTCTGTGTGTTATAGCCTTAACACCACACTTTTGATGCAGAAGAGATATAGCAGCTGCACTTTAATTTCAAGCAAATTGATCCCAGATGTAAATGTTGTTTTGTTGCATGGAAGATAGTGCACAGGTAAAGCAAATATCATTGGTTTATAGTCCAACAGAGTGCTGCAACAGGATCCAGGCTCCCCTGCCCGGGCACACATAAAAGTCAGGAGGCTGTGGAGGAGACACTGGAAAGACACAGCTTTGCTTTCTACCCTTTAAAATCCAACCACCTGTGATCTAAGGAGCTGTTTTGAAGCCAGGAAAGCGTCGTGGTTTGTCAATTGTCCTGCAGGCAAAAATCTAAATTTGGCTTGTTTTCCATCTCTGTCGCTGCGTGTTTTGTAGAGGAGGTTTTCTCCCGACGTATTTGTGTTTGGCATGAAAGAATAAGAAAAACCCCTGGATTTACTGACTCAGAAAACCTCTCCTTTAAAGGAAAAATAATAGTGGTAATTGAGCTTCACTTTGCCTGCAGATACCCCAACGTCTGTGGCACCATGGGCAATGTATAAACAGCAAAATCATTTCTTTATTGTCTCCTGCCTATGGAGGATGGCAAAGCCCAAATATCTTGCTGTCACAGCTCTGCTTTTGAACAACAGATCTTCTTATTTTTTTCCTAAAGTAGAGCATCCTGCTCATCCAAGGAGGAGAAATCTGCATTTGGAGAGACAAATTACAGGGCATGGAGTGCCTGGACACAGGATGGGAAGGCCATGGCACAGGGTGCCCAGAGCAGCTGGGGCAGCCCCTGGATCAGGATTTTATGTTTCTTTGCATTTCTGGTGCTTTCACAAAGGCTGAAATTTTGTAAAATTGTGGGAATACTGTGTTTGTATCCTTATAAATCCTTCTAAACTGATGTTAAGTGATTGAAGTTAAACTTTAGTGAGTTCCTGCTTGCCAGCCATGCTGATTTAACTCCACTGGAGACAGAGTGGTGCTCAAGGTGTGCAGTGGATGTGTGGCCTTCCAAACACCACAACATCTGGATAAATGTGTACATAACATACACAAAGGTGGTGCTGAGGGACAGGTACTTCTGCACAGTATTTTTTTTTCCCCTTACAGTGCCAGGAATTGACTGAGCCTGTCACAGAGGTGTATAAGACATGTACAACCTCATTGTAGCAACTCCTGCAAGTATTTAGCAGTAAGACATATTGACCATATTCAGAAGTCCTTACTCAGACAAAACCCAGGGGTCAGCGTGAGTCTCGATTAATCAATTTATTCAGGAACAGCTCACTCTTTCGGGGAGGTTTTGAAGCACATCCCTTTGCCAGAATAAAAAAATCAAGATTAAAATCTGGTCAGGACAGGGGAAGACACAGGGAGTGTTCCCCCAGCCAAGTTGTTCTGTGCTGGGATTGCAGGTGTTGCAGGGGAGGAAATGTGGATTTTTTGGTGGCAGTGGGTGGCAGGAGGAGGCTGGGATGTGAGGGGAGGTGGCAGTGAGCACTCAGCCTGACAGAGCTGCTGTATAATGGCAGGGCACTCACCTCAAATCACAGGTTGTGAAAACTGACATTTCCATTCAAATTACTCCAATAGCCAACTGCTCCCCGGTGCAACTCCTTCTGTAAGTGACACGGTGACAGTGATCCAGGAATTTAACTTGCTGTTGTCTCGCTCCAAGTGGAATTATGGAGTTGGTGACATGCATTAGGAGGATGGCTCCTGGTGGCAGCCGGTGCCGTTAATCACAGGACGAGGCAGAGCTCAGGGTGCCCGTCCCTGCTGGAGCTGCCTCTCCTGCCCCTCATCTCCTCCTCTCCCCACGTCTGAGCCAGCAGCTCCCGCTCCACTCAAGTTTTCCTGGCACCTCCTGCTTCCTTGTGGGGTTTTTTTCAAGTCTCTCTCTTTAATTATGATGGGCAGATCATCTGTTCTTGACACATGAGTAGCTGATGGCCGCATTGCTGCGCTCTCTCCTCTCCTCAGGGATGCCTCTTGGATTCTTTTTCTCTTTTCCTCAACTTGGCTTTCATTGCAAGCTGCCTTTTAAATTTCTGTCTAACCTTTTGAGCAGGAAGCCTTTTCTGTTGATAAAATAAGCCAGCAGATTCTGTGATTTGAGGTGTTTGCCTCACACGGGCTGAAACTGTGGGCAGGTTTCACCCAACTTTACTTTTGTGTCGCATCACCACAAAACCCCTTTTGTTCCTTGTGCTCTGCCCAGCTATCACCAAACTGGTTTTGGCTCCATCCTTTGGTGCTGGAGCCAAAGCATTTGGCAGTGGATTGCCTGTCTGTGCATTAGGTATTCCTAATCCTCCAAAACCACTGTCACTGATGAGCAGGGGATCAGAATTTGAGGTGGATTCTTTGCATCCTGAGTGGTGGCACCACTCAGAAGAGGATCCCAGGGCCCATCCAGCCCCACAGGGCTGGGAGAGGTCAGGACAGGGTTGGGCTCAGGCTCTGGGCCCCCTTGCTCTGCCCTGCAGGATGTGGATGTTGCAGGATTTGGGAATTCCAGCCAGCAATGGCAGAAGCCCCAGTCACAGATCTGCACATCCCCGAGCCCAAAAACCACCCACATCTGGATCTCAGCCTGGACATCTTCCCTCAAAACCCGTGTTTGGAACTTGAGAGCCAGCAAGTACATGGAACAGTTATTAAGGATAATGTAATTATAAACTGATGTCGATCTGCACTTCTTTAATAAAAAATGGGCTTCGTTATGATTGTCACAGTCAGAAGAATAATTAATGCCAACTTTTCATTGGGAATCATCACCTCCTTGGATAGGGAGTGACTGGAACAATATTTTGGAGCAGAGCCTTCAGAAGAAGACAAACTCCAGTGTGTGCTGAGTGCCTGTGAGTCACAGCCCTCCCTGCCTGACAACAGAAAATAAACCAAATATATCAACTGTTGATTCGACAATGTATGCCAAACGTGAGGGGAGACATCCTGCTAAATTAGGATTATTCCATCATTTTCAAATTAAATTTTCATAGAAATATTGTGTCTCTAATGCCTGCAAAATGATGTGGAACCAACAGACTCAGGGTCAGTTATTTGGGTGTTTGGGATCCTGGAATGTTACACTGCTCAAAGGTTACACTTTGATCTTGCTTTGAATCAAATCACAGAATTTGATTCACAAAATCACCAAATCACAGAAAGGTCTGGACTGAAAGAGACCTTTCAATGTCACCCAGTGCCATGGCAGGGACACCCTCCTCTGCCCCAGGGTGCTCCAAGCTCCATGGTCCCACCTGCCTTGGGCACTGCCAGGGATGGAACAGCCACAACTTCACCCTCATTTACAGAACACTCTTGGGTTTATTTCATTTTTGATGACAAATCCATCTACTGAGGCAAGGCTTGACCAAAAGTGTGGAATTTGCAGGCTGAGACCCCCAGCTCCAGCTGCCCTGGACAAACTCCAGCCCCTCAATGTCCATCCTGTCCTGAGGGGCCCTGAGCTGGACACAGCATTTGAGGTGGGCACAACTCTGTGTGACCAGGGAGTTCCTGAGTGTCCCAAGGTCCTGATACAGAGCAGAAATGATGAAAAGCATAAGAACCTCCCCAAAATCACTAAACAAGCAGATGCTCAAAGCTGCCAAAGAATGGAAAACTGCTGGAGCACAGAAAACAAATTTCAAATTTGGGGGTGCTGCAGCATTTTCAATTTCCATTATAGAGACCATTTCTGTTACAGGCTTTGGACGAGGAATAAATTAAACCCAACCAGTTCAGTGAATGTCCAGCTGCCTTCTGAAGTTTCAGAAAACACCACTTCCCTCATTGTGGGAGGAAACAAATCTCCCATGGCCTGGCCAAAGGCAGAGGGAGAGCCCTGGCTTTGGGGCGAAGGAGATATTCCATAAAAATCGTGGCTTTCACGAAGATGAAGCACAGCAGAAGTAGCACAAAAGTGCTTTGATACGCTGCTGAATGGAGGATTAACTGCACAATGCTGTGAATTCACTGTGTCTCCTGTTTGTTTGCTGTTTGTTCATGGTGCCAGCAATAAAAATAATGTTTGGCTGCTAAAAGTGCTAGAAAAGGGCTTTTTGGTGCCCAGAATATGTTTGCAAGCAGGTGAGTGTGGTGGGGAGGGAGAGAGAGGAAATCTCAGCTTCATTTATTTTCAAGGGTGGGAATTTAATGCTGGGAACCCAATTCATATAATATCTCTTGTCAGAACTCTTATCTCTGAAACTGAGCTTGCACAAACTCCATGAAAAAAAAAAAAGAAACCAGAAGAAAAATAAAAATAAAAAAGAAAAAAAAGAAAAAAATCCAGAAAAAAACAAACGAACAAAAAATAAAAACAAACCCACCAAACACAGCTCGTGCAGCCTGGCAGGGTGGGTTATTTATAGCAGATCTCTGCCTTTTGTCAGCCTGGTGGGCTGTGGATGTGGCTCCCAAACAAACCCCGTTGTGTGCAGCAGGGGAGGAAGAGCCCTGTGGTTTGGAGAGCATGGATGTGAGCTCATGTCCACGAGACAGAGAGGGCTGTGGCACAAAACAGGGCTGGGCAAAAGCCACCCCAATCTAATCATCAGCTCTGGTCGTCAGCGGGAGCTGTGGGAGAAGGCGTTGTATAAAGCAGACACATCCAGGAAATAATGCCTGCCCAGTGCAGCCAGATGGAGTGGGGATATCCTGACAAAGCATTTATTTTAATAAATGTTCAATTAAAATTTTTTCTGTAGTGCAAGCATGGTCCAGAAGTAGTATGGGAATTAATAAGATTGCTGGCAGAAATAAACATTAGGGGAGTTGTGTGCTAGTTAAAAGTGACAGTTATAAAAAATAAATCTTAACGTTTCTATAGGGTTGTTTTGTGCATGTGCAAACCAGGGAATCTTGGTTCATGTTATGCTTTCAAATGATGGTTTTCTGGTTTTTACCCTGGTATAATTCCATTTATGTGGGAATTTGTGGGTACGTGGATCCTACACTGTGTGGCCAGGGCTCTTCACACAGGCAAAACTGTGTAGGGGTTGAGCAGACTCTGAGCACCAGGAGATTTGTGTTAGTTACAACCTCATCTCCATTCTTTTATTTGTTTATTTATCAAAAAGGGGGCCTTAGGTTGAATTTTTTGAATTCTGTACCCAAAGCCTCTGTATGCAGGGGGAAATATTTCTACCTGTCAATACCCAGAAATTGGAGGTGGCCATGGCAGGGATGGGTCTAACACTGATGAACAGGAGTCTGAAGATTCCAGAGCTGAGAAGGTTATGTTTAATTTTAATTTTTAGATTATTTAAAGTTTAATTTAAACATTCATTTATAATATTTACATTATACTGTACTGTATTCTATTCTATTCTATTCTATTATAACGTGTAATTATTACATAGTGTGATATATTGTATATCATAATATGCTGATATTATGTAATAGCTAATCATATAAATAAAAATATAAAATTTAAATTTTTATTCATATGATTAGCTATCATACAATATCAGCATATTATTCTTTAATTTTGATAGAAGACACTTGTTGTTTATCTGGGAAAATCCTATAACACATAGTTTGGAAATTTTTTTAGAGGTGCTTCATTTAGTCCACCAATAAGACCTGAGTGGTTATCCAGGATTTTTCCCTTATTTTGGACTTTTCTTGTGCCCCTGGCCCAGCTCCAGTGCCCTGTTGGTGGCAGCACCCAGGTGTCCCTTCCTGGCTGGGACAGCACACATGGGTACGAACCCACTGTGGTAAGAGGGAAAATTAGATTTTAGCTGCAGCAATCAATAAATCTTAAAACAGCAGAGTATTTCTAGAAAAAAGGCTTTGCAGAAGAGTCCCTGACCCAGAAAGAAAAATCTTTTTTGCGGTGTCTAAAATTTCTGGAAGTGTTTTTTTCCTGCCACATCTGGTGCTCCAAAGCCTCGGTGGCTGCTCCAGATGTCCCCTCCCTGCGGGGTCAGGTGGCACAAAGGGACAGGACCCGGGGCTGGCCCTGCCCACCAGGATGTGCCCATGGAAAAGGGTGTGGGGCACCCTGGGGACCCCCCCAGAGCCCCTGGCACCACTGCCAGTTCCAGACCAGGCTGGACATTGGGGCTGGGAGCACCTGGGACAGTGGGAGGTGTCCCTGCCATGGCAGGGGTGGCACTGGGGGGGATTTAAGGTCCTTTCCAACCCAACCCATCCTGGGATCTGAAGGTGGTTGATGCCCAGTGCCCTCAGGGGGTTTGCCAAATCCCAAAGCTCCCACAGCCACGGTGCCCAGTGGGCAGCTGGGACCCAGATCCCTGTTGGCCCTTCTGAGGAATACCAGTCCAGGCTGCAAATGTTCAATATTCCAATACTCAAGGGGTTGGACTTTGCTGATTCTTGCAGGCCCCTTCCAGCTCAGGGTATTCTGTGATCTGACTATATTGAAAATCCAGCTGCCAGTGTGCCTGGGGAATGAAAACAAGGGGAAGGGAAACATTGGAATAAATTAAATAAGGAATCTATTCAGTGAAAAAAGCATAATATGGGTTTTGCAGTACCTGAAAGCAGAGAAGCTAAAGACTGCCATGAATGTGCTTCCAGGTGTGAGTAGCTACACACTGGAGCAGTCCTTGGGAGTGCACTGTGCTCAGGGGTGAAAAGCAATCACAAGCTTTGACTCTAATAATTCAATTTATTTGTGACAATAGTATTTGTTCATTCCTAATGAATAAATATTGTAAATAATACCATTCCTTTACATTTTCTAAACACTGTTGGAAATAAAAAGTGGATTAATTTAAATATTATACGAAGCACAAGTGCAGGCATTATACAGATGTGAGTTAAAAGACTGAAGCAGCATTTTCATTTTCAGGCCACTACCAATGCTCCTGGCTCCATTGCCATTTTGGACATTGCTATGTGTCTTCTAAATTTTCTCATTATTAAAATCCTCACATTTAAATCCTCACACCAAGTACTAAAGGTATTTTGCTGTTTCCTGGCTCCAGGTGCAGACTGTGCCCCTTTAAAGCCAGTGCATCCCCCCCAGTCACTGCAAAAGGGGAAACAAATAAATAAATAAGTCAAGAGGCAGATAGGTAAATAAATAAATAAATAGATCTGGTAATTTAGTACTAGAAAGTTAATTCAGGGGACCTCTAACCTTCAAACCACCACGTGACTATTGATTTTCAATATCAGGCTGGCCCGTGCCACCCTGAGCGTGTAGAGCAGCAGATTCCAAACAGTTTTTTCCTTATCAGTCCAGTCCCCGAGTACTTGTGCATTAAGACAACAAATACCGGTGGCTCCCAGCCTGTCACAGGGCGGCCCTGCAGACGTGCTGGGCCTCTAATGAACTTGGGCTCTTGGCAAACAGATCATGGCAAGGGGGCTCCAGCAGCGCCTCCCCGGCTCCCCGGGGCCGCGCCACGGCCGGGATGGAGGTGGCCAACAGTGGGGGGATGCACTGTGAGGTGACCCCAAAACCCCACTGCCCTGACCCCAAACTATTCCTGTTTGCTGTTTCATTCCATGCCCCGTGTCCCTGTGAGAGCTGTGGGGTGGCTGGAGCTGCTCTTCCCCACCCAAGACGCGGATGAAGATGGAAGGAGCGGCGCTGCTGTGAACCCCGTGCCTGGATTAGTCGGTAATTCCAGGACATGCTGCTGGAAGCACCTTCCTCCCTCTGCAATCACCAATTAGTGCAATCAGGGCCCGGGCTGGCGTGCTGCCGGCCACGCGCGGCGTTCCCGGCCCCGATGAAGATGTGCTTCCACCCTGGCACCTAAAAAAAGACTTTCTCCTCCCCTCCTCGGCCTCCAGCTTTATTGATTATTGGAAATGTTACATCCCGGGGAGGAAAATGTCATTGCTTTAAATACCAGCATTAACAGTTGGGAAAAGTTCTTTTTCGCTCAGGCGTGCGTGATGAAGAAAAATTAAACAATGGGAAAGATGGGGAAATACATGGAATTTTAAAGGGAAAAAGAGTGGTTTGTGTGTCGATTCAACTGAGCAGGAGCTTCCCCCCACTTAAGTAAGCGAGCACATCTCATACTGGACTTTTTTACTGGAACAGTGAAATATATAATGAAATCCAACAAGGAAACTGGAAAAACAGCCAAATTGGTGCAGCAAAGTGGTTAATAGGATCATTAGCCTCCTCGCTGTATTTTTTTGGACATTGTGTGCCTGTACCGTAGTCCTCGAGAGCAGATTGCAGGAACAGGCTGACAGTTACCCGCTAACTCAGCAGTGCTGGGTGCAAACTGCCATCTTCCTGTGGATTTACAGCTGCCACTTCTGCTACTTCAATTAGTTCTATAGCACACAGATGTTGCTTAAATGTTGCTGCTAATGATACTGCAATAAGCGTAAGATTCATGCCATATTTTGAGGCACGTAAATTTCTCAAGTGGCACAATTAAAGTGGAAATATTAGGTGGGGAGAACTTGGCAGTCTCTCCAACTTGGAAAGCGCACCCGCTATGCAATAATGGGTCAAAAATTCATTCAAGTTTTACTGCTGTTCAGAGTTTTAAAAGACTTTTCACAGTTGAATGCAAAGTAGTAAAAAGCAGAGTATTAGGAAATGAGAATGCTGTTGTGTTATTCAGACATGACTTTTTAATTTCAAATTGGAGTCACGTGCCCGCCGCGGCCGCGAGGGCCGCGTGCTGCCCGGCCGCAGCACCGCGGTGCAGGAGGAATAAATCAAAAGTTTTCTTTAATACTGATTTAATTGAAGGTTCGGCCTGGTGGTTGTGTTAGTGGGGGGAGGGAAAGAAAAAAAAAAAAAGAAGAAAGGAGAAAAAATGGTTTCCTGAATCACACACAGAGACAGCATCAATCATTTCCGAAGCCAGATGTAGCCTCCAAACTGCAGCCTGACAACACATCTCCTGTTTGTGCAGCCACCAGGCAATTATTCTTTCCATTATATCTCCCAATGACAGATCTCCAAACCCAGGGCTGTAAAAATTAGAGTTTGGGCTTACACAGTTGTGTCGGGTCTTAAAAAAAAAAAATAAGAAAACTTATCATGGCTGCAGTGTTTATGAGCTTGTCAAAGTACATGTACATAATTTTCATCAGAATTTCTTTTACCTCATTTCCAATCCTTCAGGATTAGATTTATCAGCAGCTCTGTGCCGGCGTCCGAGCAGCTTTTCCACCTGCGAGCGGGATCCGGCTGCGGGGAGCCTGTTGGGGTGGCTCTGGTTGAGAAATGTGAAAGCTTTTCTTCCTCCTCATCTTTTCTTCCTCTTCATCCCCATCATTCATTTCATAATTTTCTTAATCTTTGTATATTTTTCATAATTTTTTTAATTTTATTCATTTTGTCATTTTTTTCATCATTTTCCTCATCTTTTTTTCCATATTTTCATCACCACCATGTATTTCATTTTCTTCACTATTGTTTACATTTTTTTAATTTTCATCATATTTTTCTTCATCTTCATTATTTATTTCATCATTCTCTCAATCGTTTCTTTCATCACTTTGTTAATTTTCATCCTTTTTTTCATCCTCATATTTTTCTTTACCATTTTCTTCATCTTCCCTCAAATATTTTTCTTGCTCAAATATTTTTGTAGTGTACTGCCTTGGCTCTCCATCAAATTTAGGTGTAATTTTTAGAAACACTGTAACTGGTTTGATACATTCATCACTGTGAATTTGTCATGAGGAAGAAGCACCAGTGGCAGTGCTAAACTGGACAGCAAACCCAGAGCTGGAAATCCACACATTATTTCCATTTAATGTTTAATTTATTTGTACTGGGAAGAGATTATCAGGCTAGCACTGATTTTGAAAATTCAGTATGGGTAGTACGTTAAGGATGAGGTTAAATCTTAGGAGAAGCCATCATTAGTAAATTAAGGCTGATGAACATCAGCACCTCACATGTAAATTACTGATTTTCTACCCCATTTCCATTTCTCTGCAAGGCTCCATCCCATTCCTGCTTTGGATTATAAATAATATTTAATTTTTTCCCAATATCCCATCTAACCCTGCCCTCTGGCAGTGGAAAGCCATTCCCCCTTGTCCTGGCACTCCAGGCCCTTGTCCAAAATCCCTCTCCAGCTCTCTTCTTTTTTCTCTTTGTGAACAAAACTCTGAAAATCAAAATAGCTTTCCATGATTTCCCCTCTAAAAAAGCATCCAGCATTGATAAATGAACATACTTTGAGCTCTTCCCTGCAGTAGCAACTGAAATTTTTTAAAAATTAAAGCTCAGATGGAGAACAAAAACCAAGCACAACTTCTAATATTGGTTTTCCGGAGAAAAGCTGCAGAGGTCTCTGATTTGTGCTGGTGAAGGTGGAGTCAGGATATGATGATTTTATGGAATTTACAGAAACAATGTCCTGTCCTTACATCATTTCTTTTCTGTGATTCATCATAGCTTGTTGTCTTCCAGTATCTGAGTGGTCACCTGTGATTTGTCCCCCAAAGGAGTAAAAATGGAGCAGAAAAAAGGCAGCTGGGCTCCAAATATCACACCCAAATTATGTGTCCGAGTTGATGCAAGAATGTTGCTGTGGGATTATGTACTGATTTACTCACCACACCATTTAGGGGGGGAAAATCAAATTAAATCTTTATAATTACCTCAACAACCACCAGCACGGGTTGTGTTTGTGCTCCCTGATGGACAGACCAGGCCAGGGTGTCACTGGTGCAAATGCCATGGAGGGACCAGCAGGGACAGGGCAAAGTGGCCCTTGAACTTCCCAGCTCTCAGGATTTGCTGGAAAGACTTTTCTTTGCATTGGCAAAGACTTCCTAACCCCGTCCCACTGTGACTTTGGCAGTTTGTTTCTCATCTCAAGTAGCCTCTGTAATCTATTATGGTATATAGGCCAGTCTGATCCCCCCCTCGCTCCAGCCTATGTCCTCTTTCTATTTAGGAATTAATTATGATGCTATCTCATATAACTCATTAGTATCAATTAATTCTTCCCCTTTCATGATTTTATATAGCTAAATTAGATTGCCTCTTAGGAACTTCATAATCACTACTGGACTCATTTAGACATATCTTTTTTTTCCCCTTCTCCACCCAGTTTCACTTGGGCACGGGGTTGTGGTGGTGGGAAATGCCCCATCCCATCCTATCCAGGGGGAACAGTGCCCCTGTACCCCATCTCCACCATGCCCATCAGCTCTGACCTCACATCACCCATAATTCTGAATTCTGGCAGGCTTTTTTTATCACTATTTATTCATTTGGGGTCTGCACACAGATGTTATTATTGGTTTATCAGGGTGAATAGGAAATATTCCATCATTTGGCCAAACCAGTGTGAATTCTCTTGCCCTTAAACCCGCCACAGGGACAGGCAGGGAGTGGAGGGAGATGCTCGTTTTCCTCATTCATCCTGGCGGGGTGTTAAGTTTGAAATCTCAGCTTTGCTGGAATTCACATGTCCATATTTAACTGCTTCACTGCTTACTGGCACGTCGGATCCAGTCAGGGAAAAAAAAAGCAGGAATATGATTGAATATATCTGGCAGGACCTGATATTCCCACTCATTTTGAATCTGATCCAGCAGCAGCCAAGGCAATTAAATAACAAGTTTTTCTCTGGCGAAATGAGCTGCAAAATGCCCCCAGCTGCATGATGTAGGAAATACACCTTGATTTTACTAATTGCTGTGCCTGTACCTCACTGGGGCGGATCCAGGGCCGCTTCCCAGGCTGCACATCACTATTCCAAGGAGCTGAGCCTGGCTGGGATGGGTTATCCCCTCCATGAGCCCGGGATGAGGAGCTGAGTGGGGGCTGAGGGAAAAGGTGGTGAAAGGTGAGCGGATTTGCTTTGCTGGAAACATCAAACATCCAACATCATCTGCCACCCCCGGGCAGCACCACGCTCCAGGTGCTCCCAAGGCTGGCTGGGAGAGAGCTGGGGCTCAGCCTCTGACTGAACAAAGGCCAGCCTGGGGTGGGTGCAGCTCAGCTTTAGTGAGGCAGCAAAACGCAGCCCAAAGAGAAGAATTTCAGGAGATCAGCAGGTGTGGTGTCACAGCTTTTCTTTGCATTGACAAAGACTTCCTAACCCTGTCCCACTCTGACTTTGGCAGTTTGTTTCCCATCTCAAGTAGCCTCTGTCCACAGCTTTGCCCTCAGGGGGTGGAACTGAATTGTTCTGGCAGTGTCACCAAACACCTGGGATCTCCTCTATCACGTGACCTCCAAGAAGCTGGAATTAAAAAAAAAAATTATTATTTGAAACAAAAAAAATGTTAGATCTAAATTATTGCAGGCAGCAGCACACACAGGTGTGTGATGGGCTTGGAGCAGCCTGGCCAAGTGCAAGGGGTTAGAAGTGGATGAGCTTTAAGATTCCTTCCAATCCAAACCATTCCATGACTCTGTGATAATGCACCTCCTTACATCACCTGGTACAGGGAAAACATGACCCAGAGATGCTCCCCCAGTGCAGGACAGAGCTGGGCATCAGCCCTGCTCCCCACAGCAGCTCTGGCAGAGCCCAGGTGGGTGCTGGGGATGCCTGCATTGACCCCAGGTTCCACTGGCTCCGTGTTCAGTGCCAGATCCAGCAGCAGGGCTGGGGACAGGAGGGCTCTGCTGGACCACCGAGGCACACAAGGAGGTTTGGGTCAGCAGCCTGAGGAGTGGAATTGCCAATCCCAACTCAGGAAAACATGGGTCAAGGGAAGAGAAAAAGAAGAGTGGGTTTCTGTAAAAGAAGAGGAAAAGCCCAAAGGCTGAGGCTCACAGGGTGACTTTATTTAGGGACACATTCAGATATGAGCTTTTCACCTATTGCTCCTCTGACATCTGTCTGCTCACCACCCTGCTCCAAACACCCACTTCAGGGGAATGTCAAGGGAAAAAAAAAAAAGAAGGAAAAAAGAAAGAGGGAAAAAAAAAAAGAACTCAAAACTTTACTAGAAGGACAAAAATTTTTTTGAGAAAAGCACAAGTCTGTTTCCCTCAAAATGTATAGAAAATTCAATCTTATCTCCATTCAAGATGTTTTTCAAATACAATTCTCACTGAAAATGAGGGAAAATGTACTGTCTGATCTATCTTTTATTAATTTTTCTCTGAGAATGTCAGCTCATTCTCCTAAGGGGAGATTATTCCCATTATCAACAAATTTAACTGTTTTTGTTCAAATCTAAGAGCGTTACTGAATTTGCACTTCCTTTGACTGATCACGGAGCTCTCCCTATTATTTAATTTATTTACATTCATGTATGCAATTATATTTTGTAATCTGATTATGTGGTTTATATCTTTGTAGGGATGAGAATGCAGAATGTTGCATTTCTTTTTTATTATATGAGTTGTCAAGTTCTTTTTGGATGGAAATGAGAGTTCAGTACCACTGTGGTGAGAACAGCATTAATTCCATCAGTTAACCAGAACTACCAAAATAGTGCTGACTGCAAAATCAAGGAGCATATTCTGCACCTGAATGATAAATTTCATTAATTAATTTGACTGATAAAGTTAATATGCAAAGGAGATATTATTATCTATAGTAAAAAAAATTAATAGGTGGTTTCTGATCATCACATCCTTAAGATATTAAAACCCAGCAGATCTTATCCTTTGGAATTTATTTTTTATTCATAGATAGGGAGAGGAATACACATTTTCTGCTCTTCCAACTCCCAATCATGTTTTCAGTTCTGAGTGAGTTTGTCATTGAGCTGAACCAGATGAGCACATTGAAGTGAAGGGGAAAAAACCAACCCAACTCAGCCATTGCTGAAATTGCTGTCACCAAGTTTGTCACTGCAAAAACTCTGACTGCAGGTGCTGAGCTGGGTCCTGCCAGCTGGGTCATCTGAACCACCTCGAGATGACCTCACAAAGTCTCATCTGCCTAAAACTCTTCTGCATTTCATCTGAGCTATTTATCCAAGTTATTTTCCTTGGGCTCCTTCCCATGGCAGCCTCTGCACTGCCATTGGTTCTTTTATAATTCCTGGCCAGCATGAGCAGAGCTTTGCTTCTGCTAGCTGCTTTCCAGGCTAATTTAAAAAAAGAGAACCAAGTTTAAAATTATTTGTTGCCAATTTCTGGTGTACATCACTAATCTAAATATGGCTCCATTGTATTTATTAATTTTTGTATTTCTGTGTTTATTTATGTATTTATTATTTTTGAGCCATTTCAGTTACTTGGTTAGTGCCTTTTACAGCCACCAACAGCAGAGCATTTTCAAAATCTTTATGTGCCATACCCTGAATAGGTTGTTCCAGGACAAATTTTTTGTTAGAAGGGCTGCTCTTTGTGTTCTCCCTGTGCTCTGTCACTGCTCAGGGCTGAGCTGCTGAAGGATCCTGACAAATCTCTGGTTGGGGATATACAGCTCTGGAAAAAGACTGAGATGGGCAAGGATGGCTTGGCTTGGACTTCTGTAAAATGTTATTGTAGCAGGTTTGGGCCAGTTAATACTGGTTTAGAGCTTTGAAAGGTCTCTGAGTAGCTTTGTAATTTAAAAAAACCTCATCATTTATGTTTCTATTTTGCTAAGGACTGATATCCTTGGGCCTTGCTGCTCAGGCTTTAACAGCTCCAGGGATTTGCTAAGATTTGTTAAGATCTGTGAGGTCCATGGTCCTCACCCAAGGGCTTGGCTTCACCCCTTGGAGCCTCAGAGCCTCTGGCTGCTCCCTAGGCACTGCTTGGTCTCTGCAAATTCTTTGGGCTGTGTTTAAGAGATGAAACAAGTGAAGAGACAGTTGAGGAGAAATCCTGGAAGTCCTTGCAGAGATCCTTGGGAAACTTCAGCAGTTTTTGGATTCATGACCTGCTCTAAGATGAGGCACACAGATAAACAAAAACGGTGAAGAGGCACCATGGACTGAGCTGGTCTGCCTAAGCAGACTTGTGAAATGGTTATTGGAGATTATATTGTTGTTATTATAATAATTTATACTCATTACAGCTTCTTTTATGTCTGTGGACACAAGAGCCTGGGCCTAGAGCTGTCCTAAGGAGGAAAAGGGTCCCTGGCACAGGTGCCCAGAGCAGCTGTGGCTGCCCCTGGATCCCTGGCAGTGCCCAAGGCCAGGCTGGACATTGGGGCTGGAGCACCTGGGACAGTGGGAGGTGTCCCTGCCATGGCTGGGGTGGCACTGGGGGGATTTGGGGTCCCTCCCACCCAAACAATTCCAGAGACACCCCAAGAACTCAATCCCATAACAGAATTCCATGCCACAAGGAAGGAGATCATTAAATACAACTTTATTGGGTTTCATTGTACAATTTTTTTCACATCTTCCTCCTTTCTTCTCTCCATCTTTCCCTTGGTATCCCATGTTTCCTTGTAGGTACAGGGCAACTCTTGACTGGCTGTGTTACCCACACCAATTCCAGCCTCAGTTTCCTTTTTTTTCACTTGATATTTCTATTTTAGATTTTACACAGTAGGAAATCTGTGACTTTGTCTGGTTGAAGCAAAGCAGCTTTCAGATAATTTCCTTGCATCCTCACCACCTCTATTCAGTACTTGCTTTTGCTACAAAGTCATTTCTCAAACAGCTTAATTTACTTAAAGATAACTGCAAGCAAAAAGTCACATAACCAAAATCCTCTACAAGTTTTGTGGGCACCAAAAATGTACAATTTTGTGACTGATTAACTGCACCTTTTAATTCATTATGTCCTTTCAGTAATAGCATGAAGCCAGCAAAGAGAAAACAAAGCCATTAAGTGCAACTGTTGCTTTATTTAAATATTTAAGAAATAAAATCTTTAAGAAATAAAATCTTTAAGAAATAAAATCGAGCCACAGCTGTATTACCTTTGTCACTGTCATGTTCCAGCTGGCCAAAGTGCTTCAGTGAGTCACCCCTGAAGCAGGGTCCCAGACCAGGGGGTCTCAGCTCCTCCATCTGTTAATTTTGACCTGAGCACTGAGAAATTATATTTGATATTTCTCTAACAATGAAATTTAGCATTGCACAGGAGAAAGGGAAATGGCTCGGGTTTTATTATTTGATTTTACAATTTTAAGTTCTAGGACAGTTCATTTAATTACAACTTTAGAGTTTTATGAAGTATCTGGGTAGAGTTTTGAAGAATACCAGCAACTTTTTAAAACGTTTGATGACTTGTGGGACTTCAGGAACGTTCCTCCTTTGTGTGCTTTAGTTTAGAGGTTGTTTGCATGCCCTGACTGCAGACTGGATGCATTCTCTTCCTTTCCCTGTAAAACTTAGGGCACCACATCGAACAACGACAAGTGGCCAAAAAGGAAGGGAAGGGAAAAAAAAAAAATCAATTTGTAATCTGATTTGAGGGTTTTGATTTCCTCTGATGAGTTTCAATTTCATTAAAAGCAACCTTATTCGCACATAAAAGAGCTCCTTGAAGGGTGAAGCGGGGAATTGTGTCGGGGAGGATAAAGAAGCGGCGCTCCTTTGTGCGGTTCGTCCAGGGCATTAATTTGGGGCGCGGGGCGCGGTGCGCGGTTATCGGCGCCGCGATCTGCGCGCGGGGAGAGGCGCTCACCCACCGGGGCTCACATCCAGCCATCGCCGGGCCCTATTGACACCCGCGTTATCAACAGCCCTGATTATCTGCTCGGCGGCGGGTCGCAGCCCGCCGGTGACATAATAAGCTACAAATCACTGGCGGGGCCTTTCTGCATCCTCCTAATTGTGTGTATTCTCTGGGAAAAAAATTATCGCCGGGCCTCTTGTCTTGATGAGAAATTGACATTTTCTGGCGGAGCCTGGCGAGGACTATGTGGGGAGATAAGACTTATAGTTGTTTTAAAGGAGTGCAGCCATTCTTTCAGAGGCCTCTTTATTGCTCTAGTTGACCCACTTGATGAGTATGGATTTCATGAGGTCTTTTTCAGCATTTGAACTATAAAAGGTTCAGAATGACACCACCCCTTATAGACAAAAGATAACCTTGCCCTTTGAATATATTGATTCTTTATTAACTAGGCTGTTTAATGCAATGAAATGAGGCATTAGATTGAAGCCTATTTCAAGTGCTTTGAATAATCTTTAAAAGCTTGAAAGACTTTTAAAAGCTGCTCTGCAATAATTGGCATGTACTTTTAGAGACTCTTATTCCTTCGTTTTGATTAAGGAATTTTTATCATCTTCCTGTGTCTAAACTCACTGTGGGCTGACACAACATATTTCCTCAGCAGGGCTCTTACCCAGATGTGTCGTAGGTGGTGGATTGCTCTAGGAATTGTCATATGTGGGTTTTCTCCTTTTGTGTTTTCCTTGCATTGAAAGTTAGAGGAACCATTTAGATGCTCATTATTCAAACCTTTGAAATAAAACTAAAAGGAAAAGTGCCAGTAGGCATCATGGAGACTTTCATCCCTAAAAACCAGCTTATTTTTTAGCAGGATGCATCTGATTATGCCGCCTTTTAAACACGATACACAGACACACACTCAGAGTGGAACAGTTTTCAATGCATAATAATAATAATAAATAATAAAAAAATAATAATCCAAAGTGTTCTTCAGCTTTAACACCTTTTTTTTTCATCAAACCAGTTTTCATCTGACATGAAAACTATGGAAATGCTGGAGAAGAAAGGAAGCATGGTTAAAAATCCTGGTTTTGCTGTAGATTGTGACTGCAGTGAGTTTTACCTTCTCCCCACTCCATCCCTGAACCACGGGCAGCCAAGGAGGGGCTGGGACACCAGCGTGTCCTTTGGCACTGGATGCACACACACCACTCCATCCCTTCACTTTGGAGCTCCGAGTTTCTCAGTGCCCTCTCAAATTAATTAATTAATTAATGACTGGATCAAACTCCAGAGCAAACTCCCTGTTTCACCACCGCAGGCACTTACATTCCTCTGCCAGGCCCATATTCCTGTGGAAATATCCTTTCTTTTGGTGGTGCTGGTCACACACAAGAATGGAGGAGCACATTTGGTGTCTGGGATGGGGAACTCGGACCCATACATCAGGCAAAGCTTTGCAGCTCTCTCCAGCTCTGAGGCTGCACGTGCCCACCTCGTTATAAATATATTTTTGCACCCATTATATGTGCATTGCACATATTAGGGCCCAGAGGATGAAATATTTGTGCTCAGTATTATAATTAGCAAAAGAATTTGCTTCCTTCTCAGCAGTTAAGAGACGAGCACGTCGACCTTCAGTGTCAAACCACCACATGGAAAATTTGGGTTGTGCTTTGTTTAAAATAACTTTTCCTGTTTACAGACTTTTACAATATGATATTAAAATAGTAAAAGGAAAAAAACTTCTATTGTTACCTTTGCTTTACAAAAAGCCTGTCTGAAGTGCATCGTTTTGGTTAAATAAGAAAAAGAAATATTCTGCTGTTATTCTTCACAAAAAGTGAGCAGTTTTGGATAAATACTTCACCATGGCTGAGCAACAAGTGATTGCCACTGCAGAGCAGAGATCTCCTTCCTCATCCTCCTCCCAGGGAACTGGAAAGACCACGTCAAGGGTTTGGGCTTTTTCATAACAAAGGAATAAAAATTCTGATATTTAGAAATGAAACCCCCAGTGTTGCGTTATTTCGTTTAGTGTTCAGTCACTTTTTTTAATAATCAAACCAGATAAAATTACTAAAAATGAAATTCACAGACAAGAAATACTTTAATTAAATATTGTGTAAAATGAACATTTTTTTATACAGTTAAATATATGAAAAAATGTACAGATAAAACAATCTTATTGTAGGGTCTTTAACAGTAAAATCTACCATTTAGTGAAGCTTTCCGTCTGGAGACAATGAAGCAATGAGTGCATTGACTAATTAATCTAAAACACAAACAGATTGCATTTATGAAGGAACTTGCAGACTTTCTTAACATGTACACGTGACCTCTTTTTTGATTTTTTGTTAGAGCAAAACCTTGCTTAGACAAAATATAACGGAGGCAATTCAGTTCCAAAGTGACTTCTCAGGCTTTCCCACCTAGCCAAGCCTTGGCCGTGCTCACAGAGCTGTGCTACGCTGAACCCTTCTTCTAAACCTTCCAGAAAAGCTTGACTAAAATGTGCATTTTTTTTTACCCAAAAAGAAAAAAAAAAAAAAATAATAATAAAAAAAAATAATAATTAAAAAAAATGATCCCTCCTTTTTTTGGTTAAAAGGTGAATTCTGCTGCAGTTTGCAACGTGTTTTGCAGTGCTGCGCTGGCAAAGGATTTAGTGCAAAGTAAAAATAAAAACAACTCCACGTTTCTCTGGCTGGATTTGGCACTGAGAGCCACGGAATACAACGGAGGTCATTCCAGTTTAAAAAGTACCGTCGGCTACGGGTTGGTTACAAAAAGTTCCCTAAAAAAAACCCCAAGAAACCAAAATAAACAACTCCCAGACATTAAAAATTCGGTGTGATCCTGATTTCCCGTGAAACCTTCCCCGGTTTTGAGCAGAGCAGGGTTTGGGAGAATGCAGAGTGCAGCAGAAAATTGACACATAAAGGAGTGGCAGAATTGTACACCGGGATTGTGCTTTTGTTTTTCCCCTTATTTTTTACACCAGAAATCATCCAAATGAAGTCGTGATTAACAATTGTGGTGTAAGCCTGTGATAAAACAGCACAAAAGTTCTTCAAAGAAGTTCACTTTTAAGGCATCAGAGAAGTTCATGTGGCAAACATTTTAATTAAAACATCAGAAGTGAATTTATTTTTAAACTTTAGGCCTCTGAATTTTTCCAGTAAACACAGTTCAGCTATGTGGCAAAGTCATGGGTGGCAGCTAAAAATGACTTTTTACAAATAAAAAAAAAAATTAAAAATAAAATTAAAAAATAAAGAAAACAAACAAAGAAAAAAATAAAAGAAAATAAAAAATGCAACCACAAAATAGATTCATCTTTTCTGTGGCTGTATCACATGCACATATTCTACTAGTATTCATTACAGCCATGTGGCACAATTTTGATTTGACTATACAACAAACGACTTTTTCTTTCAAAATTATTTGTTCTGATAACTTAAAAATAATATAAAAATAAACAATGAATTTGAATTTTTGAAAAAAAAATTTAAAAAAAGAAAGGATGGAAAGGCTAAACAATAGCAACCTTATGAAGTACAAATGAAATGCACAGACACTGATTTATTTAAAAGAAAAACATGAAGGCAACAGTTCTTGGCTTAATGCTATTTTCAGCATCACGATACCAGGCCAGGACAAAAACCAATACATACAAGAACATAAAAAAAATGATGAAAAGCAATATACAAAATTTCAAAGATAAATACAATATTTATAGTTGATATGTTACAAAATAAATTCCCTTAGTGACTGCAAGTGTTTATGTGAAAGAAAGTGTTGCAATGGATAAGACTATTTTATTCCTTATAGCGGTCATAAGGAATAAAATCTGCTTTTTTTTGTCTAAATAGTTAAGTGGATCTGAAAAAAATTCAAGACAAGTGTATAAATATTTAGCTACAACTTTGGCAAAATCACAAAAGTCTACAATTTTATAACCACATACAAAACACATTAGGGAAGAAGGATCTAGAAGTCAAAAGGACAATTTTCTGGTACAAGAAACATAGACTTCACAGTAGCCTAAAATGCAATAGTATACAGTGCTAGCAAAAGTTGAAAAAATGTTGCAGATCACACTTGCTTAACAGGAAGCTCTAGCAGTGGAAGTATATTTTTTTCATTTTTTTAAACCAACAGACAGTAGCAATTTCTTTTTTTTTTTTTTCTCTGTCAGTGTGCTTGTTGAAGGCAAGAGAATTCAATATCAAAGTTACAATTTCTAACTACAATAAGTTACAAAGTTCCATTTCATTAAGATGAAGTTAAGCAACGATAAACCCCCCCGCGCCCGCCCCCGCGCCCCGGTTTTTTGTGTGGTTTTTTTTTTTCTAATCATATATTCATCCTTTTTTTTTTTTATTCTTTTTTTTTTCCAGTTTGATGGCTCATAACCTCCTTGGCCCCCTTTTTTTTTTTTTCCACCACAAAAAAATATTTCACATTATAGAGATACACAACCATTGTGAATCTAGTTATGAGTACAGAAAAATGTTCGGAGGCATTTTTCATCAGTGTTTCATGATAATCAAAATGGTGCATCCACAAAGTTTCTCCCAACACATAGCAAGTACTAGACATAGCCAAGACGTAATCAGAAACTTTATACAAAATAGGCGTCGCTTTTTCCTTATTCTCCAGGACTGAGAAATGTGAAAATATGAGAAAAATTCAGTCAATAAAATGGAATTGTTCATGAAGAAGTAGGTTGTTTTGCATGTAGATTCTTAATAGTTTAAATAAAATCTTTAAACAAAGTCTTTTTTTTTTTTTTTCCTTTTTTTGTGGGGTTTTTTTTGTGGGTTTTTTTTTTTTTTTCCTGTAGCATTTTCGATTTTGTTGCTGATTCTGCGTGAAGATACTGCTTCCATCAGCATGTCTTAATATACTAAACTTGTCCCCTAAGCCCATCCTCTGCAGCTTGGTGCTACGGTAGGTAAACAAAAGTGACTTTACATTGGCGGGACTACAAGCCCGGACATGGCTAAAAGAAAAAAGAGAAGAAAAGGAGCTGTTATTGGCACGCTGGGCTCAGAGCCACCACGGATGGGGAGGGAGGATGCAGAGCAGAGCCCGGCTCCTCCACGCCATCCCCAGAGCAAGGACCTGGACATTCCTCCCACAAAATCACACCCCACTCAGCCTCTCCTGGAGAAAGGAGCTCTGCTCTGCAGGCAGAACATCCCCGGTTCCCCAGGCTCAATTCTCTCCAGGCTCCTGACACCTCCTCTGGTTCTATCCCCATCCCTTGGGGACATCCCCAACAATCACCTCTTCATGCCCTGGGCAGAAAAAACTCATTTTCCACTATTCTACTTCATGATAAAAGCAGGACTGAGCAAGCCAAGGACTCTCCAAGACCAAAACCAAGAACTCTAAACCTTCTCCCAACCCTAGAGCTCAAACACCATAAAAAGACATCATATTAAAACCCCTAACCAACCATATCCTGGGGTTTCTTAACAGATAAAGACTGAGATGCCAACAACCACCAGTTTTTTTCCAGGTTAACTCTTTGGTAGAAGCACAGTTTAGACAGCCTTTAATTTTAGTGTTGTTTAATTTTTGCCGTAATGATATTTCTCATTAATTTATGTACAACAGATATTAATAAATTTGTTCGTGTAGCGATGTGAACTTCAATTTCTCAGTTCATTAATTTCAACAATATTAATTTATTTCAGATTCGCCGTTGCAGCTTTACGGTTTGGAAGAGCTGGGTCTGTACACATTTCATAGGTAACACCAGCACAACCAGCATTGCTCCAACAGCCCAGAGCAGCCACTGGTCCTGCCACAGCCCTCTGTGGATTTGGATAGAGTTAAACCTCCCTAAAACATAGCTTAGGTGAAACAGGATAAAGTCTTGCCATTTTTCTCCCCAATTAAACGTATCAAAAATGTCAAAATTAAAACTGAAGTTATAATTTTGCAACATTCTTCATAATGAATGTTTTAAACCTAACCAGCAACTTAAGTTACAAAATTTAACTGGAGAATAGTGGTTATATTGGCAGAGAGCCTTTCTACACAAAATATTCAGTTTCTTATCATGTTTTCAAAGAATCACAAAATCATTTAGGATGGAAAAGGTCTCCAAGATCACCAAGTCAAATCTGTGCCCAATCCCCAGCTCACAGCACTGAATTTCACCTTCAGAAATTCTGCAGGGATGCATCCTGCAGGGATGGGGGCTCCAAACCTCCCTGGGCAGCCTCTGCCAAGGCCTGAGCACCCTCAAAAAACCCTTAGAAACAGCCCTTCACTGAATGTCCTCTGTTCCACCCCTCATCAGCCCAGGCCAGCTGATGACCTCACCCTGAGCTGGGACCTGCCAAACCCCTGCTCTCAGTTTGGCTTCTCCTGTGGTATTCAGCAGCAAATCTGTCACCAAGCCAGCCTGGTTATCTGGGGTGCACCTGGCCTGGGGTGCAGGAGATCACTTTAAGGAACAGCTGCCATGGAATCACAGAATCATCAAGGCTGGAAAAGACCTTTAAGGTCAAGTCCAACATCAACCAGCACTGGTTGTGGTTCATCATCCTCAAGTGCCTCGTGCTGCAATTCCACCATCAGCTGCTGCACCCCTGGCAGTGCCCAAGGCCAGGTTGGACAGGGCTTGGAGCAGTTTAGGACAGCAGAAAGTGTCCCTGCCCATGGCAGAAGGTGGGAGAGGATTGGCTTTAAGGTCCCTTCCAACCCAAACCATGCCATGATTCTGCTGTGTGAAAATTTAGATTATCTGCTGCCATATTTTTCTGGAGGAAAGAAAAAACATCTCAGTTCTTTAATTTAACCATTTTTGTTGAGTTCTCTTTGTGGCACAGTCTGAGGGGGTGGGTGCAAGGTTGGTGCTCCAGATGTGCATTTCACAATTTATTTTAGTGGCAATCTTTGACAATTGTGAATTTCTGCACTGAGCTTCCTGCTGTGCAAATTGATACCAAACGCCTTCTTAAAGAAAAATGAGCTGGTGAGTTTTTTAATAATAATTTTAATACTTTCATCTGGAGGAAGACCAGAAAATTAAGCAGGATGCAATTTTAAAAGAATATAGAGAGCCTTTTGCTGTGCATTATAGTCCTATAACCAGAGAGCAATATCTTTCACAATCTATAGAAAGCAAATTACAATTGAAAACCAAATTTTGAACACATATTGTGCTTCCAACTTCGCAGCCAGCCAGTAGTCTCTCACTAAAAAATTTCTTTTCTACCTTTAATGTTCATTGTTTTAAACAGGAAAAGACTCTCTGCCCTAAGGAACACACACGGCAGGATTCTGCTCTTAAAAAATTTGTGTGAGTATTTGACTTTCTGATCATAGACTGTGGAGGTCACACAGAGTCAACAAGATTGTGGCTTTTTGGATGTGGCCCAAAAGGCCTTTTCTGTAGGATTACTCACAGGAGTGAGTCAGGCCCTGGGGACAGCAGGGGGACAGTTCTCCTGCAAGAGCTGCAGCTCCTGAGTGCTGGCCCTCCTTAGGCTGACCATGGCCCCTCAGCTGGCATGGGGGCAGCAAGGGGGAGCCCTGGCTGGCATTGCCCCTGGCCTGACCTCTCTGAGATCCCCTAGATTGCCTTTTTCTCTCTTAACCTCTGTCTTGATCATTGAATCACCAAATCCCAGAATGGTTGGGGTTGGAAAGAATCTTAAGGACCATCTTGTTCCAGCCCCCTGCCATGAGCAGGGACAACTTCCCCTGGAAGGTGTCTTGGATCTCTTTACCAAAAAAGTGTCACCTACAGATGGCTCCATGCTCACTCTTGAGCAGCAGCTCCTACAGCACAGAGAGATTTGGGGTTGTGCTCACAGGTAGCAAGATCTTGTGTCTGCTGTGGTGGGCTCAGGTGGTCCTGATGCTCAGGGTTACATCAGCACCAGCCAGAAACCACAGCAGCCCAACTTCTGTTCAACTCTTTGTTAGGGGACAAAACAACCCCCCTGAGGTCCAGCTGGAACTGCTTAATTCTGCTGTTCTCACCAACTTAGATGCCCCACAAGCAGCATTTTTCCCACACAGAGATACCCTACAGTGGTTTACCCACCAGGGAGGGTCAATTAACCCCCAAATCCCTGCAGAAGGATCACCCTTGTCTGAATTCTTATCCATTCTTATCCAAGGCCCGACTTATCCATAAACTGCAGGATTTGCCTCTTATGCACCACCAGTGAGCTCCTACTGCCCCCTTGGCTTGCCTGAATGTGGCCATTCCTAACAGTGGCATCTCCTCAGCTGTGGCTCAGCTCCTTCACACCCTGCCCTGAAATGAGGCTCTCTGCTTGAAGATCACAAAAAAAACTTCAGCTGCGTTGGATTGCAGCTCTCAAATTCCATATTTTAACTTAATGTAGAAAATGTGCTGATCAGAAAACTCTCAAGGTGATTGTACAGAGTCCAGAAAGCAACTAATTAAACTTTAAAAAGAGTTCCCTGACAACAAATGACTGAGAAAATAGGAAGGAAGAAGCAGAAACTCCCTAATGAACTCTATGTATCAAATGCAGTGTAGATAACTACCCACACAGCAGTGTTGGTGGTTTTTCCTTGATGATGGCTCATGAAGGAAGGAGCTGACAAACTCATCCCTGTCCTGCCCCTCAGCCCTGGCTGCAGATCAGACCAAGGCACAGATGTGAGGAGGAATGGGTGAATTTGAGGGCTTTTGTGAGCTCAGTCTGAACTGACTCAAAGCTTTGGGTGGAAGAAGGGATGGTGCCTGTGCTGGGATGGTGAAGGAGCCCACAGAGGACCCCTGGGTGGGGAGGTGAGGTGGTGCTGAGGCCCTGGCACAGGCAAAGCTGTGGCTGCCCCATCCCTGGAGGTGTCCAAGGCTGGGTTGGACTGGCCTTGGAGCAGCCTGGGACAGTGGAAGGTGTCCCTGCCCAAAGTTGGAGCTCGATGGTCTTCAAGGTCCCGTCCAACCCAAACCATTCCAGGATTCTCTGATTCCACGTCAGTTCCCTAACTCCCACAACACTGAGCATCACCTTGGGGTGCTGCCTACTTTGCATAAATTATGCAATTTTTTTCGCCACAACCCTGGAAGTCTCTGCTCTAACTACCAGGCCCGAAGGACATTCTGCCTGTTTCTCTGGGTCATTCTGCTCAGCACAAAATGACTCAGGTTCAGCTGACAGAGGAAAATTGACAATTTTTATTTATTTAATTATTTATTTATCTAGTATTATCTATTTAATTTCAACACTTGGTTTTCAGTTCAGCTGCTGATCCAAAACCCAAAAGGATGATCCCAAAAGGATCCCAAAAATCAGGGGTTGAAAAAATCATGGTTAGGGCTTCACTGGGCTCTCTGGGCATGGAAAAAGCTTAGTGCAAAGCAAGGTTGGGCTCAGATTAAGAGTTTAATTCATAACCTATTTAACAAATCAGTATTGGCTGATTCCAAGTCATCTTCTGAGTTTTTCTCAAAAAGCATTTTGTACTTGAGGATGGAGATGTGCAATTATTGGGGGCTTGGGGAGCTGCTAAGGAACATTGGGTGCTCAGTGCAGGCATTCTGCCCTCCATGTTTTCCTTAAAACCCCACTTTGAGGTAATCTAGAGATTTTAAGTACCTAAAATCTTGAGTGTATGACAGGAAGACCCTTACTCACATACTGAGATGGCAAAAATCTGGGTAATTTTAATTTAGTTCTTTAAATAATTGTGTTTATCAGAGTAAATCAAAATCAATTAGTTGATCTTCCTGCCTCAGATCTAAGCCATATGTTACCAGATTCATATTAGTTTTTATTTTATTTTTGTCTAATTTTTATTATTTATTTTATTATAGAATTTTTCTTTTTTTTCATTATATTATTTCAGTATTTGCTTTTCATATCAGTGTCTTTTACAAAAAGAGGAAAGTAGGACACTGGATTATTTTATGAATGGATTATCTTTTCTAAGAATATGGATATAGTTTTCCACTTACAGTAGTAACACAATGAAGCTTCCACTAAAGAAATACACAAAAAACTGTTAATTTAATTATCCTTTCCTTTAGTATCACACTACAATTAGTTTGTGCATTTGGATTCTCAGCTCTTTGTTGACCTGAGTGCATAACAAGGTCTCAGATGGTTTTTTTGGGCCAAGAAGTTAAGGACAAGCTACAGGAAGATTCATTTTGAGATCCTGCAGTGGATTTGGGGTGGACAGGCAGCTCTGTGGGATTGGGATGATGTCTGTCCAAAATGCCTTCAGCACCTACAAAATGCTGGTGTCCAGAACTGGTTTGGCAAATTGAAATCCCCCTCATCTGTTTGTGAGTGCTGGTTGGATTATGGGTGTCATGGTGACACAAAGGATGAATAATCCTGTGCTGCTGCTGCTGCTTGGCTGGGAAGTCAAGAGGAGTGACGACCTCAGGATGAGAGTGTCCTCAACCCTTCCTGGTTTCAATGGGATCTGAAGTGCCTCAATTCCCTGCACTGTGCACTGAGCCTCCACAGAGGCAAACAAACCATCCCAGTGATTCTAATGCACCTACATGCATGTCAAAATATCCCCTACATGTGGCAAAATTGGCCACGAGTCTTCCCTTTTAGGGTGACTTCTTTGTTTGTGTTTTTGCTCTCACATTGTGCCATAATTCCTCCTGCCCCACACCCTGCAGGTGACCATGGACATTCTGCCACTGATTTATCACTTGTTTCTTGCATTTCCCACATGAAATCACATGGATTATATATTTTTAAAAAAAAGGAAAAAATATTAAAATTGCCTGCCCTAATTAAAATATTTATTTCATTTAGGGATGTAACTACTCTAACACCACAGTAAGAGCTGGCACCACCAGAGCATGCAAACCACTGCATACAGGGCTGCCTAGTCCAGGAAAGCTCAGTCCACTGAGTAAGGGCTTAACCTGACTTACATTAACTTGACATATTCAAAATCACTACTGCACCCTATATAAAGTGAGGAAATCACACCGTGTCCTGCCAGAACACTGCTGGGTTTAAACATCCACAGAAATGTGTTCAGAAAACATAAAAACACCAGGAACACACAAACCCTCCAAGAGGCATTCCAGGATACAGTCTTCCCTTAAAATTTAAGGCACGGACTCCTAAGGGAAAATGCCAGGAAAACAACTGGTGTTTGCTCTAATGCAAGCATCAAAAATGAACTAAAAACCTGAAAATCTCAGCAGACCATTCACGCTACCCTATTTCTCCCCCTGCTTTTTTGCATCACTACAAGAGCACTGAAAAATCCAGCCAGGTACCTTTCTCCCCGAGAAAAAAATAAGCACCAAAAAAAAAAGAGAAAAAAATAAAACCAGCAGAGAGAAAATTGAGAGAGATCGGGCTCACCTTGAAGTCCATTTCCATTTGCACTGGTGCAAGATGGTGGAGGAGAGGCTTGGGGCCTGACAACAGGAGCGAAGGCGCTCTTTTGTTTCACTGCAGAGATGACATTGGCAGGTGAGAATGAGAAAATGCCGTGTGTACTGCTACAGTTTGAAGGGAGGGTGACCGAAGAGGCTGCCATGGTAGGGCTTGACGGCACTACTGCAATAAAGCAAAAATAATCAGGACTCAGATTGAGGTTTTCACGGCAAACACGGAAAAAGAGAGTGATAGGGCCTTGCCTCTTAAAATATATATAGAGATATATATATATATATAAAAAAAATATATATAAAAAAATAAAAATGAAATGCCTTGGCTTGGCCACTCTCTGGATAACAGGCAAACTCTTTTGTGTTGGACTTTTGTTACGAATTGCGCAGTCCAATTCTTATTTTGGTTTTTTTTTGTTTCGTTTTGTTTTGTTCGTTCTTTTTTTATTTTTTTTTTTCTCTATCTGAGATTGTATTCTGGCACAAACAGATCAATTTATTATTTTCATTTTTACGTCCAGCCTCCAGAGTCACCCCTCCTTTTATCCAGTAGCTGACAATAGAGGAAATCAAAACAATGCAAGGAGTTGATTTTGTAGTAAATATGAATCTATATGATGATGTGTTACCAAAAATAGACACTTACTGCCATAAGGAGAGTTAGCTGAGGAGCCATTAAGAAATCCAGGGGAACCTGGTACACCTAGATTGGGCATGCCGGCATTGCCATATCCATTCATGCTATTGCTGACTGTGTTGTAATTGGACTGCTGAGGAGTACTGCTGGGAACATATCCTCGCGGGGAAACACTGCTTGTGTTGCGACTGTAACCTACTGTGTTAGAAACCCCCCCACCCCAAAAAAATAATGTTATTTTATAAGATAGACTTAGGGCTGGGGGGTTTCCTCATGCAGCATATATTACACAGTTTTAATTGATTGCACAGCTTTGCTCTGAGTTGTCTCTCACTGCCCTATCAACTCTTGCAGCTTGAGATAACCTTATCACGCCAACCCTACTTAAATCATCCGCGAGCACTCTATGTTGTCTCTCCTCTTAGCACAGACAGCCAACAAAAGCTCTCTTCGATCCAGCTGTGTCAGGTGCCTTCACGTTTGTCTTTAGGAGCAATTATCAACAGGCTCGAGTCCCGCTTTGTACCAACACACTGCGTGAACTTTCAGCCTCTCCGCACCTTCAAATGCCAGAGCTGACAAGAAAAACTTTTTTGTTGCTTTAAAAGGCTGTTTTGGGGTCTTCATTTTGTGATTGATATTTTTTATGCTAACAACAAGCTTTCGTAAGGTGTAGCCATCAGTGAAAACTAATTCAAGAGCAAGTACAGAATTTTATAAGGCTTATTAGCTTGGAAATGCATTAAAAGACAATCTTTTTAGAAGAGGAAACATAGCGGAATCAGGATTTTAAACAACAATTTGTTCCTATCTGAGCAATCAATTTAATAATTACGTTGCAAGCAAAAAAAAAGCGTTTGAACATATCTAATAATCCTGTTTCCCTGCTTTCATTAGTATCAAAATTAATTTTAAATGCAATATGCTACATGCATTTTCAATTACAACAGGTAAATTAAATCAACTATTACTTTTATTAGTAACATATATGTCACACATGCCTACAAACAAAGTATTTTAAAATCACAGACATCAAATTAGATTTATCTGTGTAAATATTCCAAAACCAGGTGGAGGTACCGAGACACAATTATTTTATAAACCAACCATATACACCGTATATTTACTGCGAATAACAAAGAGCTTTCTACACTTTGCCAATTGTATTTTTCCCCCACTGGAGATGCTTTATGATAACAGTAAATGAAAGAACAGGAAGAATTAAATATTACAAGAAAAGTTAAAGACGGCATTTCATTCCGCGCTCAGACACACGGCCAGGGGGACAGAGAGAGGGCGGTGACATCAGCTGGCATGAACAGGCCAAAAGCAGCCAACAAGGTGAAGGATTAACCCTTGAAATCCCACCTACCTTGGTCGTTGGCTTGCGATGTTTCGGAGACGTTGACGGCGAGCTGGCTGCTGAAGGAGTTCACGCCCATCATGCCGGTGTGGGCGGGAGTGTTGGCTAGAGTGGGGATCTGGTTGTGGTTGCGGGGCACGCTGTACAACGCCTCAGCAATGTCAGCTGCTCGTTTCAGGATTATTTCCTAGAGAGACACGGAACAAGCACTGACAACTCAGATTTGTGCGAACGCTCC
Organism: Geothlypis trichas; assembly: GCA_009764595.1. Taxonomy (NCBI): domain Eukaryota; kingdom Metazoa; phylum Chordata; class Aves; order Passeriformes; family Parulidae; genus Geothlypis; species Geothlypis trichas. The sequence goes on from CM019908.1 coordinate 35,572,643, forward strand.
AAAGTCTCAATAGCGCAAAAATTTACCAAAGAGATTCACGTGGAATTATAGTGAGGGTGGAGGGTTTGCTGCTCGTTCCAACCACACCTCCTGTTTTTCCTTCCCATGCCCAATTGCTCCTCAACACAGTAAATATAAAGAAAGGAAGAAATTAACATAAAATTCCAGTTTAGCACTGGAAGCCAGGTGAAAATCGTCACGGGGGTTTTATGCGCCCAAGGCAGGAGTTGTATTTTCAGCAGTTTGCAAAATACAGTACAGCTGATCCACTCGGCTGAGCAGATTTCTTTAGGACTTCCCATTAGTCACTGTATATTTTGGCCCCAGTTCAAGGTTATTCTCTTGCCTTAATGCTTGCTTATGCTTTTGGCACCTCACACATAATTGTCATTTCTGATGGGCAAACGAGCAGCAAGAGGAGAAGGGGAAGATGAAGCACTTCCCTCGGAGCATTGCATCACATCACACTGCCCTCAAGGTGGCTGGCAAAGCCTGGCTGTGTACAAAGGCAACGTGCTGATGCTCTGCCAGCCCTGCACAGAGCAGGTATTGATCTACACGTGTCAGCGTGGGAACAAAGAGCGCGCTGCTGACCTACCTGGTTGTTGTGGGGCATCCCATATAGGGCTTCAACAAGGTCTGCTGCTCTCTTAAGTAATACTTCCTAAAGGAAAACAAACAACCTGCGTTATGTTTCACTAAGACAGGAGCAGTGCAGCAATGTTGACAGTTGTAGCATCTCTAATTGGAAGGAACTGATAAAATGGATAAAAAATACGTCACACGCCGCCCGTGTGCTCCCACTATATTTAGGGGATGTATTACAAAGATAGGAAGGTATTTTGTTTGGGAGGAAAACAGGGCTTGTGGTTTGAAGTCAAAGTTAGAGACGAGCCTAAAAATAATATTGCATTTTACATCCAGCTGTTCAATTATGATTGACTCAGAAAGGTGTTTGCTGCTGTAGCATGTAGCTCTCGTGCTGAATTAGTGAAATCAGTGCTTGAGGTTTAATGATGTAGTCTTATGGGTATTAAACAAACAAACACATGGTAGAGATATGAAAGGCACAGGCATCACATTTGGCTGTTAATTCCTAGCACTTTAGTGGTGAAGAACAATAAGTAATTTTCCATATCTTAATTAAACTGGCAGAGTCCTTAAAGACAACATCTCACCCCTAATTCATGCCCCAAATTTGCAAGTGAGTTCAATGCTTATTCCTCTTTATTTTGAACAATAAAGTGAATTAACTTGGGTTAATCTAGTTCTTTCATAATGACATTAAGAAATTTTTCAATTAACCTCTTTGACTGCATGTTGTAAAGGACTTCATAAATGACTTCACATTCAGAGAGTGTTGAGTACTTGTGCCTGGGGGCATGGATGCACTGAATTTTGTCTTATCCCTGTCTGCATGCCTACTTTCAGTTTTATGATTGTGAGGATTAATC
>CM019908.1:35586596-35589096 GCA_009764595.1 Geothlypis trichas
ATTCCCTTGATTTTGTCTGGCCTCTGTTCATAGGTAGCCCCAAAAAGGCATCAAGGAGAAGCTGGCAGGGAATACTGGGATGCAGTGCTGCTCACAAAGGAGGAGACAAGGACATGTAGTCATTGAATGAAGGAGAATGGCTTCAAATTGAAAGGGATTTGGTTTAGATGGGGTATGGGGACAAATTGTCCCCTGGCAGGGTGGGCAGCCCTGGCACAGGTGCCCAGAGCAGCTGTGGCTGCCCCTGGATCCCTGGAGTGTCCAAAGCCAGGTTGGACATTGGGGATTGGAGCACCTGGGACAGTGGGAGGTGTCCCTGCCATGGCAGGGATGGGACTTTAAAGATCCCTTCTGGCCCAAACCAGACTGTAATAGGAGTTAACCAAGAAGTATTAAAAGATTGTTTTGAAGGCTAATTGTGGCTTTGACATCTTTGAAGATGAATGTCAAATCACTCCGTTCAGGAATTACCCATTCCTTTCAGGGTCTGTTGTAGAGTAGGTCAGAATATCCCCAGCAGAATGGATTTTGTACTCAAAAGTAGAGAGGGGAAAAATAATTAGGGAAAACACTCCCTGGCCTGCTCCATTCACCCACCAGACCAACCTGTGCCTTCCCCCTCCAGGAGGGGCGGAAGGAGCACAGCATGAGGGGAGGGAGAAAACAAGGGTGAGGGGTCAGAGAGCTGTCAAAGAAACAACAAGCATCTTCCCCAAATGTGTAGCAAATTGAGGTTTAAATACACTCTGTGACTAATAATCTGTGCCCTGATTTTCAAGAGCCTGCTGCCAACACTTGTGGGGTCTCAGCAGGGCTGGTGCACCCTCAGTGCACGAGAGATGCCAGGAGGCTGCTGAGAAACATCTGATGGGAAGGCCACGTGGTCTCCTACCCTCAGATAATCCTCAGGGATCCTCAGCCCAGCCCCTCCAGGCTGTCCCACCACAGGACCCGGGCTCTTGGCACACCTTTGGTGGTGGCACTCAGTGACAAGTGAAGCTCTAATACCTCACGACCCTCGATTCCTCAAGGGCATTTCCACTTCGACTGAGAACAATTGTGTTCCAGGCTCTGATGTTTGCCAAAAAAGTCATTACCATCATAATAGCTGCAGATTTACTTTAAATGAGTGAATGAATGGATGAGATGGAGAAGGAGCATGAGAAGGAGAGGGAGAGAGCTGGGGAGAATGAATGAAAAGCACTTAACATGCCATGCAACCCTCTAAAAATGAGTGAAGCAGGCAGTACTGAGGGAACAGGACCTCATACACCCTCTGCTTGTGTGTGCTCTCCTTTCCACATCCAGGGCCATTGGATGAGCACCTGGATAGAAGGAAAACATGTCTGGTCCCAGAGAGCCACATGATGGTTGGATTTATGGGAGGGGACAGCCTCACCTGAGTCATGGACACAGACATGGACACGGACATGGACATGGGCATGGGCATGGACATGGGCATGGGCATGGGCATGGACATGGACATCACCCCAATGTTCTCCATTGTACAGACATCACTCTGCTGCTGCTGTGGGTATTTAGAGCCAGTGATGCTGGGTATATTTTAATATTTAAAGACTTAAAAGGTGAAGCCTGAAGTAGGGAATGGAAAGCACTTGGAGTTAACCCGCTTGGGGTGTTGGTCAATGGAGTTACTGTGTTAGATCACACCACACATTTCAGTGTGAGAAGAGTTTCCAGGGTCAAATATCCACAAATTTGCCATCATTTAAAGTTACAGAACGAGCAGATCACGAGAAATTTGGGATCACATCAGTAAAAAAACAGCAGCAAGGAGAAGGACTTGGGGGTGTTGGTTGATGAGAAATTCTAGGTGACACAGCAATGTGCATAGAAGGAATTTTTTACAGGGAGGGTGGGCAGCCCCTGGCACAAATTCCCAGAGCAGCTGTGGCTGCCCCTGGACCCCTGGCAATGCCCAAGGCCAGGCTGGACATTGGGGCTGGGAGCACCTGGGACAGTGGGAGGTGTCCCTGCCATGGCAGGGGTGGCACTGGGGGGGATTTGAGGTCCCCTCCCACCCAAACCATTCCAGATTTTAGCAGGGAACATCGCAAGGGAGGGACTTGGCACTATTTCAGTGAAGGAGAAGGAAATCTGTGTGCTATCAAATCATAAATGCTCTCATCATGCCAAGGAAGTCCCACAGCCCAACACATATGGAACTACAAGAAAACATGGCATTTTATGAAAACAACATATGACAAAAATACCAAAATATTGTACTCCAGAAATAAGGCATATTCCTGATTTAGGAAAGTGTGTTACCATGTGCTGCTACATCAAAGCAGCCAAATGTACATTTCAACTGCTCAATACTCCAAGGTACTTTACTAATTAAGATATATTTTACTGGAATACACTGAGCTTTCATCTATTTTTGCATTTGGGGTATTATTTGGGAGTTTATTCCTTTGCTAGGCCACACAGCTGAATAAATATCTCCTCCTTACAGAAAGGTCTGTGTGGATCCATCCCC
>CM019908.1:35594096-35596596 GCA_009764595.1 Geothlypis trichas
TAATTCACCGTGCTAATCAACTGAACTGCCACAATCTCCCAAGGTAATTGTATCTTTATAATAGTTGAAAGCAGCGGGCAAAAAGGCATGGATAGATGGGGAAAGGCCTTGCCTTTGCCTGCTGGGAGCTGGCGTGCTCCTGCTTCTGCGCCGGGCTAATGGGGGCTTTGGAGAAAAATCTGGAACTTTCGCATCTCCCTGCCCTGATGGTTTAATGTCTCAACTTGTGCTCTCACAAAGGCTTTGTGCACCACACTACACTCTTGTTTCATTATTCCGCAGCCTTGTTGCCCTATGGTCTACCTCCTGCTGGGAAGGTTAAATGTTAGAGTGCCAAGCCAGGCTGCAAGCATGGTGGGACACTGATGGGAAACAGATGCCCTGGGGACCCGGCCCCTCCCTCCACCAGGCTACAGCATTTTCATTTTCTGAAATACAGCAAGGCTTGGCTTCCCCCTCAATGGCAGCTGTAATTTCCAAAGACTATCTCAGCCACCCTATCACTCTGGGATAAAGCAAAGCAGAAGTTTCTGGGTCAGGCAGGCTCTGGCTTTCTCTCTTTATTTTCTTATTGCTGGGATATTGGCTTTTGTTTCCTTCCAAAGGTGTTTTAAATATCTATTCCTGTTAAAGGGCTGTTAGTTACATAACTTTATTACAATTTCATTCCAGTGGGAGAAACTCCTGACATTCTCATGATCCTTTTGAACATCTTTACTTGGCAATAAAGACAAAAGACAACCCCAGGAAGGAAAAAATGAATGGTTTGTTCTTCCAGTTCCACAAACATATTAGAAAGAGTTCCACTCCCACAGTAGAAAGAACCTCAAAACAGCAAAATTAGCCACATTTGCAAGATCTGCACCCCAGAAATCAGTTAAAAACATTACTCTAAAGCAAGTTAGAATTCCAGGCTCTGCCCTGAGAGCCAGACTGTCATCTGGTTCAAATCTGCGGCGCTTCCCTGCGCGCCGTGGAACTGCACCAGCTCCCAACAGCTCAAATATCTGCAGCTTGGGCTGAGCCTTTTAATTCATTCATTTTTCATTTTGTTGGACACTTCTTTTAGCTTGTCATACTCAGCTGAAGCTTTACATAAACTCTACATGTAAACATATATTTATATATATATGTGTGTGCATCTACGTGTATATATATATATATATATATATATATATATATATATATATATATATATATATAAAACATTGTTCATAATGTTCATAAGAGCATTTCTAAGCCCACAATAGTGACAGCCCCACCTGTGCTCACCACCTTTGCAGCAAAACAACTCTGCCTTTTGGGATAAATCATCTGCCTCAAAAGCACCACTGTCACCACCAACCCATTTGGAAGCTCTGGTGAAACCCAATCCTAAAGATCAATAAATGCAAATATTTTCTCCTTCACCAGCCAGAAGTGAGGAACCCAGGTTTGCATGCCAGCATTTTTGCTCAGGTTTTGATTTCTTTGGGAATTGAGAGAATACAGGAATCTCAGGTGCTACCATCACTTAAAAGTTCATTTAACAATAGACATCAGGCAGACACAAAAGCATATCCAGGATGCATTAACAGTTGCAAAAGTCCTCCCTTAAAACTACCCAGGAACACACTTTTCCCATTAGATCTAAATTAATAGATAGAAACAGTTGCAGTCTAGTGGGAAAATATTCATCAAAATGCACATCATCTGCACATCATCTGCAATCTGCATTATCTACCCAATAAGCAGCGAGGGCTCTCCCCGAATCCCTGCAGTCTGTCGAGTAAACAGTTAAGGCTCTTTGTTTTCAAAAGAGAGATTGATTCATCAGATCAAATTTATTACCTAGAAATCTCGTCCAAAAGTACAGTAAATTAAATCGCTATTTCTCCCTTTTCCCTCCCTGCACCTCAGTAAAACTCATTGGAAAATGCCAGAAAAACTCTAATACACATTTCAGATAGAAAGCCAGCAATACTTCATCCCAAAATAAGAATTTTCATATTAAAACCACTGCAAAACCACAAAGTTCCGACTTTTTCTTGTGCCGTTGTAAATTAAAATCAAATGTATTTAAAAGAATTGGCATAAATAAACCATTCCCAGGCCTGTGAGTTTTTATCCCAAGTTTTAGGTCTGAGGGAATCTTTAGAGACAGATTGTGAATAGGGTTGGATAAAGTCATTTGGATCCAACAACAGCTCCTTGAACCAATGCCTAAAACTTCAACTGAACCTTCAGGGAAGTTCAAGAAGTTTGGATAGATGGCCTGAAAAATATTTTGCATCACTGAGCACTTCTTAACTCCTTTTTCTGGCTGGAGGAGAGTAGGAAATACCATTGTTAATCTATTTCTGGCCAACGTGAAAACAGGAAGTAACAGACATCTTGTGAGGGAGCTGGCTCCCATGGGACATGGGGACATTTTTGAGACCCAAGGGGTTGGATGGGCACCAGAGCTCCTGGGTGCCCATATGAACAGGTCTTTTGGGGTCCAGCTACCACCAGCTACACT
>CM019908.1:35601596-35611596 GCA_009764595.1 Geothlypis trichas
ATCTCCTCAACCCCACCAACTTGCAGAGTGTGTGGAACTCTGGCCCTGCCATTCCCTCTTCCATTCAAGGGCCTCAGGATTCTCTGCCGCCCTGTTCCAGCAGCGTTTATTTACTCTGAGTTGTTCTGTTACCATCATTGTTATTAAAAGTAGGACTTTAAGGAGCAGCCGTTCAGATTTTCACATTCATTTGCAACGGTGCAGCTTACTCGACTGAGCATTTATGGGATGTTAGGCAAAGAGGATTTGGCACTGTGTTTTTTAACATTTAAAGAAAGCAAATCAATTACCGTATCGCCAAGAAAAGGAGCTGCTGGTAAGTGACATTTATGTAGATTTTCTGTAGCATGGAAAAGTGGCCTTTATTTTTCTAAGCGATATTTGCTGCTCAGAGTCAAATTCTTTTCATGCAGCTTACAAAAATAAATACTCGTATTTTGCTAAGATCATAATAGCTCATTAGAAGAGGCTGAATTTGGACCTAGACTAAAACCTAACACCACAGGGCTGAGCATGCTTACTTGAACCTATAATGTTGCTAGTTCTGGCTCTCTGGGGAAGGAGAGGACGAGGGGAGAGGATTCAGCCTTCTTAATTGTGAACCTCATTAGTGACGGTTGCTAGGCAAAACACACACCTACTTTCCGCGCATATGAAAGAGATAAACAATACGTCATAGACCATAATGACTCTGGTGCTCAGGGCGACCTTTAATTATTATATTTTTGGTCTCTTATACCTTAGTTATTAATGCAGAAAAACAAATTAGGGTTGTGTGTGTGTGCGGACCGCGGCAGATTTGTAAATGGCTTTCCATTTTTTGATGTCTAGATCGCTTTTCCTTCTGATACTTGGTGCTCGCCTCATTCATTCCCCTCCCTGCCCGTTGGTAAATACTATTTGAAACGTAAAACGACAGTGATTGTATTAGCAGCTTAGTATTGTTATCACTTTAATTAATTTTATTAGTGTAAAAAGCCATGATCCTGTCAGTGTGTTAGTAACAACTCGCAAGAGGAGTCCCGTGGAAGCTGGTGTGCCTGGCCCAGCATGTCAGGTCATAGCAGGTTTGAGAGTCTAACTCTTCCAGAACTCAAGATGCATTAAAATTAAATGTATTTCAATGTGCATTTAAATTTAGGGCAACGCTAAAGTCTTCAGGAAGTTGGACTGGATGATCCTTCTAACTGAAAATATTCTATTCCATTCTATTCTATTCTATTCTATTCTATTCTATTCTATTCTATTCTATTCTATTCTATTCTATTCCATTCCATTCCATTCCATTCCATTCCATTCCATTCCATTCCATCCTACCCTATCCTGTTCTGTCCTACCTATCCTATCCTATCCTATCCTATCCTATCCTATCCTATCCTATCCTATCCTATCCTATCCTATCCTATCCTATCCTATCCTATCCTATCCTATCCTATCCTATATTTTATTAAACAGAGGCTCCCTCAGAGCTGGTTTGCATCCCTACACTGGTATATTTTACAGTCCAAACGAAGTGATATTTAAATCCAAATGACTATTTTGGGCTTTGCAGGACAATAAATACGTGTGTGCACGTGTCCAGGCGCAGCTGCAGTTGTGTGTGAGTGATTCAGGGGCTGATGGGCTCCAAAAAGATAGGATTTCACAATTCTGGATTTTCAGAGACACTTTCCATTCTCCTCTTCATCTCAGCCTATCTTCTTTTAGCAGTTCAGGCAAGAAGTCAATCACATTGAGTCAGGCTGAAGAAAAACATTTTATGCTGTTTTTCTCATCCAAACCCCCTCCTGCCGTAATCTGCAGTAAGGCCCAGGCACAGGAAATTGACCTCACAGTAAATTCTTTACAGATTCGGTCATGTTTTTACCATCCACTTAAACTTGCATACATAACCTGAGACTGTACCTCTGGATCAAGGAATATGACAAGCCAAAATAAAATCAAGTCAAATTAAAGAGCAAGAAAAAGCTGCAAGCAAAACAAGATTGAAATAAAAAAAAAAAAAAAAAGAGAAGAAATAAAATAGGAAAAGATGAAAAATTGGTTGTGACTGCAGAACTGTAAGTATTAAATAAAGAAAGAAGTCAGAAGCTGATTCAGAAGCATCCGTGTTGTAGTTGACAAGGGCTGAGAAACACTAATGGACTTTTTTTAATGGGTGCTTTGATGGATGAGAGAAGAAATGATGTAAAAGTAAATGTAGTGGTGTCTCGACATAAAGTATGGTGAAAATAAAAAAAATAAAAAGGGAAATAAAAAATAAAAAAATAAAAAAAAAGCATTGCAAATAAAAAAAAAGGACATGTAAATGTGTGCCTACCATTTTCCAGATAAGAAGGGGCCGTACCTTCTGAGGGGTCAAGGCGGCGAGCCCGCCTCCCGTGTTTGGAATTGTTGTGTACAAACATGTTGTCTGAGACAGCCAGCACGTGGCCATCCACATTGACTGTTGTTGATACAACAACCTGCAAGAGAAAACAAAACCCCACATTTCAAAAATCCTGCGGATTTTCTCCGAATCAAGTCTAGTAAGACAAAACAACATCCTGCTACTTTTCTGTTTCTATTTAAACCGAGTGAATGACATCTCTGAATGCATCTTTGTTTACGTGGCGACCACTGGTGATTTTTAACTCGCAATTGTTTCTCTTCAGAACCTGCTACACTAATTAGAGTTTAATCTCCTATTATGCTAACAAATGAATTCAATTCAGGGAAATATTCTTCTAGCCATTAGTTTCAGAAACACCCCTCTAGCCACTCATTTTAAAAGCTGCTGTTTTGATTGATCTGTTGATATATTGATTAGATAGTTTATCTAATTAAAATTTGTTCACTTGAGACTGTCTTCAAATGAAGGGTTGTGAGGATTCCAAATAAAAAAAGCTTAATAAATCAAGAGCCGTCGTAACTCCCCATTTTTTCTTCAGTAAATGATCTCCAGGTCAGTTTTACAATTACATTTAATGTCTGATAATGAACTTTTTTGCATCTGAAAAGGCCGAGTTGAATATGAATAGTGAAAGTGTTTTCAATCCATGAAAAGTATCCCTTCTCAAGTTCATTTGGATGGTGATTGACCCTGGTATGTCAATGGAATTTCCTCCTTTATTTTTGAGTGAAAGGCTCCTATTCTTGTGTCCAGGTTCAGAGTCCGGCCATAGAAGAGATGATGGATAGGGCCTCCTTTGGCTTCCAGCTGCTTCTCAGTCGAAAATGGCAAAGGAACATATGCAAAAGGCACAACCTTGCCCATGCCAACACCTCCACAGCGGAGCCGTGGGACTCCCTCCAGCCCTGGAGGAAACCTCGAGCTGCGCGGGGCTCGTGTGGAGCACGGCTTCGTAGGTGCATCGCTGCTATCCCAGACTGGCATTTACATCTTATTTAAATACTCCAGCGTGGGCCCTTGGCTGTGGTTCCAGGTTGTCTAAAGGAAGCGACCGCTGCAGATTTTCCTTTGGGGTGAGTAGAGTCCGTAAAGTCACTGCATAACTCAGACCTTATCAACACAGCTGGTGAGGGCAGACCAAGGCAGGACAAATCCTAGTGCCCACCTTCCTTTCATCTAAATTTTGGTAATAACAAAGATGACTGAAGGGCTCTCCCAGCAGCTTCTAAGCCAAAACACTTAACGAACACAAATGGAAGGGGAGCAGAGAGCCTCCTCCGCACAGAGCTGGTCCAAGGCATCAGAAGAAAATCCTTGTCTGCTTCTATGTTTTGGATCACCTCTGATCCTGTTTCTTATTCACAAGCCATAATTAGCTCTCAGCTATCACAGCACCTTTTCTGTGTATCCTGCCTCCTTGGAGACAGCCATCTGCGGTACCCTTTAGAACAGCCCCAGGGCAGTTCTCTGCCAGGCTGCTCTGCTTCCCCAGCTCTCCTCCCAGAAGTGGACACCTTCCCTCTTGTCAACATCCACTTCGGAGAGTGCTGAGGTTGCACGCTCAGCTCGGCCACAGAGCTGCTGCCAGGCCACCGGGCTATCCTCTTTCACTCTTAATGAGATTCCCAGACTTCCAGAAATATTGCAAAACATGCAAGCGTGATTTCCAGCCAGGATTTCTGGGTTTGGTTCCTAGAACACGGTGTATTAAAGAGACAGAGCAAGGTGTATATGAAAATGACAACTATTTTTGTTCTGTCATGTCTATATAGGTCAGCCACCAAGGGAGAATACTGTAGTTCAGCAAAAGAAAGTCGACGTGCTACGCTTTGTTCTATCACCTCACTCCTGCAGTGCACCTCCACAAAGGTGCTGAGGCAGGGAAACCAGGTAAAAATACTGCTCAAGATCTGACATCCTGTTAAGTCCAGTTAAACCTTCTGAGAGGCAGGGAGATTAGCTAAAGAGACCCAGGAAAGTCTTCTAGTGCCTACTGGCTCCATTGTCGACCACAAGATCACTCGTGACTGATGCTTCATTTAGTCATCAGTGAGACAAAGAGGACATTTCCACTCATTCCAGGTTTGACCTTCTGTTCTGTTCAGATGGATCAATACCACCGATGCCACGTGAAGCTGAGATGCATGAAAAATGGAAGCCTGGCTCGATTGTTTTGAAGGAATTTTTTTTTTTCCAGCTACAGATCTTTTCTGTTGGCTGGCTCAAGGGTGCTGGCTTCCCCGGTTGGTTGGCTGTGCATGAAAACAGATGTCACATGTTTTGCTATCAAGCTTAACCACAAGTAATTCTTCTCCAAACTGAGAAAGTCCTGAACATCTCAATACTACTTTATTGCTGGAATCAAATATGAATCATTGTGAAATATTTTGGAAAAAAAAACAAAAAAAAAGGCAGTTATTTCCTAATGAGCCTTTTGAATGACCCCAGATACAGAGGAAATCATTTGTCCATCCCGTCAGCTGCCTCTCTGTAGTGCTATGATTCACCACAGGGTATCTCAAAAGCTGTAAGGAGAGAGTGAAGTATTAAACATTTAAACAAAAATCTATGGGTTGGGCCACCACTGCTGGATCTACACGTTGTGAACCAGAGAAATGTGAATTTCAAACTTCCCTGTGCTCCAAAGTTGTGTTCTTAAAGCAAGATCAAACTCCTCAGTCTATGTAAAACCTCTGCAGGTCTGAGCACACTACAACACAAGGTGATAGTAGGAAGGAATTTAGGGAAATAATTCTTAAGGGAAGATCCACTTGCTCCAACATTGATCCATTACAGCCCCCTGCAGAACTTCAGAACCAGCACCTAAATTAATGGGAGCAATGTAAAATACTGACAGCATTTTTTTAAGCACTGGAACAACACTGATTTGAAGCACTGACTGTGTTTTTTCATAAGTTCAAGATGAAGATGTGATCAAGTCTTGTATACATCATTCATGCATTTAGAGGGATCTGTACCTGGAATCTTCGCATGTCTCGTGGGTTGCCTGCATTCTTCAAACAGTTCTGATTGCACTTGAGGAAAAACTTTAGAAAGAATCTATAAAAATACAAAATTGAAATCTATTAGATTCATCAAAATGTAAATCCAATTTTTTAGAAGTTTAATAAAATCTAATCATAAATAGTTATACCCAAAAGAATACTGGTAGTGAAATATTACTTTCCCATTCGTTAATGAACTTATTTTAAAGCATAAGATCTCTGTCATAAACAGAACATTATTGCCAAGGAAAGGCAAATTTATATTTTTAATTTTTCAACAACTACAAATGTATTGACTCCAGGCCATATCCTTAGCTCGGTGTGGGAAAGTTGATTTCAATGACTCATTGACTTCAAAGGCAATGACTTACACCAGATGAGAATTTGTCTCTATTTTTTTAATACTTTTCATTTTTTTCCCAACTTATATTAGCAGTAATGACCTCTACGTCGAAAAATTCCAAAGGTAATGATCAATCTTCTGAAAAACACTTGGCTTTGCCTCCGGTTTGGAAACTCGAGCTATTCAAAGGGACTCGATCCAACTCCTGCTGACTCCAGGGAGATCCAGGCGGGATCTGCCCACCGGCAAGGCCCCGGCTCCCTCATTGTTTTTGAAAGGGAAGGAACATGGCAAATTAGGCCCTGTCTTACGACCTCTCCAACCTCTGCCAGCCTTCAGCTGTGAGGAGTCACACTACCCAGGGATCGAAATCCAGCTTATTTCTGCTGAGCGGCAACCAGCAATTATTTAGGACTAACCCTTATCATCCAGGCATCTCCCCATAAACCGTTTTTGCAGCAACGCTGCCTCAGGGGAGCACAGCAAGCACTTAGAGGGAAGGGGGAAGCTTGGGAGGATGGAAACTCCTTTCTGCCGCCCTCCTGCACCGCAGGAACGGGCTGATCTGGGAAGTCTCCACCCTGCAGGTGAAGCAAACCGCGGCATCCTCAGGAGGACATTCGCAGCCTGACATCATCTTTTTTACTTATGCACTCATCTTTCATAATAAAGCTAGGTCTTTATTAGGTTTTCTGGCTAATGACTGACCACTAATGACAAGCACAGCTCAGGATTTCTCCTCAGCCAGAGTTCCTCAGATGCTCCAGTCCAGCAGCTCGTGCTGCCCAACTTTGCACATGCTGGACAGCGAGGTCAGCCAGAGCTTCCACGTTCAGAATATGAAAACTTTGATTTATTCACTCATGTCAGCCTTCATAAGTGACTGGGACTGTTCTTGCTCCACACACCCCACAGAAGTTTCCATGTGCCAAGAGCATTCCTGGCAGGAGGCAAGACAGGAACATCTTTCCTCCTTTAGCACCCAACAAGGCCCAGCCATGGCCAGCAGAAAGAACAACAGTGGCTGCACCACATCCTGAGAAGCTTTCAGGGTCATACAGGAGCATTATGGGAACATACCCTAATAAAAATCTTTTAATCCCACTCTTCCTCCTCCATTAAACCTTGAGCAGCACCCTGATGTTACCCCAGGACACGAATGCTGAAGGAGCAATCTCTCATATCAGAGAGGCAAGCAGGGAAACAACCAGGTTTACTCAAACTGCATAAATAAATCGATGCTGACAGTTCAGCTGAATGCACATTTCTTTAAAACTTCCTATCCCAAAACCTGTAAAGGGGTTTCAGCTGTCAAGCTGAAAGAGATCTGGATCTCTGTGGTGGATGACATGATCTCCTAGCTCAGATGTTCAGGTTTTCTGGATGCTGTTGCAGGGATGTTATCAGCAACTCCATGAAACTGCCTCTATGTAAGCCACAAGTTCCCTCTAATTTTATCTGCCATGTTTTGGAGGTTTTTTGGTGTTTTGGATTAGTTTTTTGTTGTTGTTGTTGTTATTTGAGATACTTATTCTCGCCATTTGATTATAGGCCAGGTTCCTTGCCCATTGCAGGGAGGTTGGAGCTGGATGATCTTTGAGGTCCCTTCCAAGCCAAACCTTTCCATGATTTTATTATTCCAAAGGTAACATCCTTTCTGTCAGACCTCTATTTGGTTTTGCACAGCTCCCACCACCCAGACTGTGAGTCTGTGCAAGGCCCAGCTGATGCCCAGGCCCACACAGAACCACCCAGTTCTGGAAAGCCAGGAGCTGGGACCAGCCTCCAGCTTTACGGCTCCTTAGTGCCACATCCAGGCTGAAGAGCAGTATCTTATCTTCTTCTTTTTTTCTTTTTTTTTTTCCTGATCTCAAATGGGTGTTGTGAGGCTTATTGAGCTAATGTTTGTAAATTGCTCGGAAATTCTCCAATGAATTGTGCACTAGGAATGCTAAGTATTGCTCCTCGTGGATTGTTTTTAGCGTGAAGCATTCATGATGAATTGTTTCTATACAGAGAGCTCACATCCTGTCAAAGAAAAAGGGCCATTAAGCACCCTTTCACTAAACATCAACTGGAACCGGTATTTGTTCCATTATTTGGTGAAAAGGACCCACTCCTGGTGAAATTAGACATCATCATGTTTATTAGGATGGCTCTGAGCACCGGGCTAAATATTGATGCCAGGCTGGAGTGAACACAAGCAGCACTCTCATTTCAGCTCCACTACATTCCTTGATGCTGGGATATTTTATTTCTCTCTTTACTCTGTGCTTTCAGAGCCCACGGAGCACAGGTGGCATCAGTACAAGCTTTTCAGAGGAAGACAACATAAGCTAAAAACCACATTCCCAGGCAGGGCTCTCCTCAGTGCCAGGAGGAGATGATGGACTTGGTGGTTGCTCTCAGCTGACCACCAAGGACTGTGGGCACTGCAAACCCATCCCTCCCACCCCAACCACAAAGAAGCAAAGAAGCAAGGACCTGGAGCAGACCTCTGCTTGGTCTCATCTCAAACTTTGAGACAAGAATGAGAATTCAAGCCTTTCTAGGTTTGGCTCTTCCTGCTATATTTTGTATTACAAGCAGAAATTTTAGCCTTCTTTAATAAATGCAGCCTTGCAAAACAGCCTTCCCAAGCTGGCTAAGCTGCTCCTAAAATACTGATAGGGAGAAAAATGCACTCTTTGCCATGTCCCCTTGCTCGGATTTTTTCCCACTGCTAGAATGGGGCCTGCTACCCTCTTAATTAAAATGTATTACCTTCCACAAGACTCCACTATTTTAAGCTAAAATTTACATCTTTTATTAACTCACCTCACCTATACACTTAGCTCTGATGCCTCTCGCCGCCCATCTGCCATCCGCATACAGTGAGTCACTTGATATTCCACCCACCAATTTTTCCTAACAACCACTGTGCAATTAAACTCAACACGTTCTGTTGCGAGGTAAATTAGGCACACCTGCGGCCAGCCTGCATTTGAACCGCATCAGAAAAGGACCTAACAAGGTGAGAGCAGTACCACAAAGTTATAGGCCTGTCAAGCAATTAGGTTTTCACTTCTGGGACATCCGCACAGTGCAATTATGCTACACATTACAACCTGGCTAATCTTCTGAACAAATGTCATGTCTCGGAGAAGCGAGGAAAAGCAGTTCATCTGCAAATGTGGCTGCTCTTAAGCCTCCACCTTATGCACATAACAACCTACAGGAGACTCTTTTTTTTTGTGAAATGAAAGATGGGTTTTTTCCATAGAAGATTTTTTAAACCCTGCAAGTGCTTTTTCATCCTGTTCACCTCTTCTTAACCTCTGTGAGAGGAGGTGTTGTAGCAAATAGACCAGAAAGACTTTTGTACTTAAATTTCAACACTAAGCAAGAAAATCCTCCCTGCTAGAAGCACGAGCAGTGGCTTCAGTTTGGTCCAACTCAAATACTGCTTGGCTAAAGGAACATTTGTGGCAGAAAACCACCTATTACACCCCAGCAACACCACTAATAAAATGTATTTCCACCAGACCACAAACCGAAGCGTCACTCATGCAAATAAACCTCAGCAGGAAGTAAATGCTTCATTCTTTTTATTTCAGATATGGAGTCTGAGTGTCCTGGTGACAACACCCTGAGCCAAACTCTGCACTGGAGAGAGGTGGGATCATAAGGAAGTCAGTGGAACCCTGCAGGGACAGGCAGCTTCCACCCCTTTATCCAGTAGGATCTTCCCAACATCCAACTCAAACCAGAAGGAAGACACAAAACCTTGCCAGCCCTGCAGACAGCATCTTGTTTTACTCCAATAATTCCGTTTCGTTTTTATCTGTATTTCAGGTACACAGTTTTGTTGTTCAATTAAGCCTGCAGACGAGATCTTGCTGTACTACAAAATACAGAATTGTTAAGATATGACAGGTCTGCTCTACTTTCATGAGTAAAAGAGATGGGATTCGGATCATTATCCCTGATTTTGAAGTTCTTTGGAGGAGAAGCTGTCCACAGGGGCACGGTGCTGTTAGGGGGTGGAGGAGGGAGAGAGCAGGAGAAGAGGAGACATTTGAAGTCAAATGGTAATTCTCATCCTTTACTCGATTACCCTTTAATTGGCTTTTTCCTAAGAAATATCTGACAACCACTTTGCATATCTCTTTTCCAGAGCCTAGTAAACAAAGGATTTAATACTCTTGTTATGAAAGGAAAAATCTTTCCTCTGTCAGAAAATCTTTGGCTTTAGCACCAATAAACTCTTTATTACTGCTA
>CM019908.1:35619096-35621596 GCA_009764595.1 Geothlypis trichas
AGCTCTCTGTGCGGGGCCGTGGGGAGGGCTCCCACCTCGGTGGGAACACGGCCCCCCGTGCCCCCCGCGAGGTGCGCTTTAAATTCAACTCCGATGCATTGTTTATGAAAACAAGGCTATTAGGTATATTAATAATTTGATAAATAGGGATTTGCCTTTAATTATTCATGAAGAACATTTGGCACCACTAAAATTATATTCGCAGAACAGGTTTATAAACCAGCTAATTATAAATTAAGTATGCAAGAGAAAATTGCTAACCTTGAAATTAAAATATTTTATGATTCCGCAATTACAAATAGGTAGAGAATTATCAAAACCCCGGTGTGAGAGTGGAGAGCGGCATAAATACACAGATGGCACAAGGTCTGCTGCTGAAGTGACAGCGCAGAGAATGTGGAAAGAAAAGTGTTTTTCCAGCAGCCCGGCAGCTGATGGATGCTGCGGCCTCGCTGACACCAGCACTTGGGCTCGTCTTGCTACAGCACAACTTCCAGAGAGGCCGAGTGACAAATCAGTCTGGACACGGGCGAGTCACGTTGGTGTCCTCAAAGCCCAGCCCGGCCTCCCACCACAGAGTGACACCACGGCTGCAGGTTTGGTCACAGCTCCCCCATAGGAATTCACAATGGGCAGCTGAGCTGGGTCTGGGCCTGTTTCAGGCGCTGTTTGTCAAACTGGGGTTTAATCGGGCTTGATGAGCTCCAAGGAGTTTTCCAATCCCAAGGAGCGGATGGAGGAGAGAGGAGGGGGCGGATGAGCAGCAGCTCCTCGGCCGGCCGCCAGAGGGAGCACGAGGGGCCGGAGCCCCCCAGGGACTGACACCCCCGGTACCAAACCGGGTATTGATACCCTGGTACCAAACTGAGTATTGATACCCTGGTACCAAACTGGGTATGGATACCCTGGTACCACACTGGGTATTGATACCCTGGTACCGGGTATTGACACCCCCTAGTACCAAACTGGATATTGATATCCCTGGTACTGACACCCACAGGGACTGAAACCCCCTGGTACCAAACTGGGTATTAACACCCTGGTACCAAACTGGGTATTGATACCCCTGATATTGACACCTCCAGGGACCGACACCCCCGGTACCAAACTGGGAATTTATACCCTGGTACTGGGTATTGATACCCCTGGTACTGACACCCCCAGTACCAAACTGGGTATCGATACCCTGGTACTGGGTATTGATACCCCTGGTACTGACACCCCCAGGGACTGACGCCCCCTGGTACCAAACTGGGAATTGATACCCTGGTACCAAACTGGGTATTGATATCCCTGGTACTGGGTATTGATACCCCCTGGTACCAAACTGGGAATTGATACCCTGGTACAAAACTGGGTATTGATACCCCTGGTACTGACACTCCCTGGTACCAAACCAGGTATTGATATCCCTGGTACGGACACCTCGGTACCAAAGCTGGGTATTGATATACCAGGATATCAATTGATATCCCGGTATTGATACCCTGGGATTTATACCCCCTAGGGACTAACAGCTTTGCACTGACACCTCCTGGTACTGAAACTGGGGGCTGATATTCCAGTACTGATACCCCGGTGTTGATACCCAGGGTACTAAAAACCCCTGGTACTAAAAATGGGGACTGATACCTCAGTGTTGATACCCCTGGTACTGACAGCTTTGGTACTGACACCCACTGGTACCAAAACTGGTTATTGGTACCCTGGTATTGATACCCCAGGTACTGAGACACTGAGGTACCAAACCCCTGGGTGTTGATACCCCAGGTACTGACACTCCTGAGGACTAAAATACCCCTGAGTATTTATACCCCAGGCACTGAGACTCTTGGGTACTGATGTCCTGGGTACCCAGTACTCTGGGTACCAACTCCCCTGGGTACCAACTCCCCTGGGTACCTGCACCCAGGGCTGCAGATGCCCCCACATAGTGAAATCCCAGAGGACCAAAACCCCTGGTACCCACAACCCCAGGGACTGGCACCCCTGGGTATTGATACCCCAGGTACCCTTGCCCCCAGGTACCAACACCACCTGGTACCAACATCCCTGGGTACCCAAATCCCAGGAACCTGAACCCCCAGATACCAACACCTCCATAGAGCCCCATCCCAGGTATCAACACCCCCTGGTGCTGACACCTCTGGGTATCACACCCTGGGGTACAGACACCCACAGGGACCAACAACACCCCACCATTTATCCTGACATCTGCTTTCCCCAGGCTGGTTAAAACTCAACTGAAGGCAAAGTATGGACTTCCTATTGTGCCACAAAACTGATGCTGACATCACAGTTTTGGCAAATTTGTTAATACAGGGATGCTCTAGGGATTTTAAAGTGATTAATTCTGCCTGGACTCAAAAAAAGATCCACTTAATGTTAACTATTAACACTGAAGGACACACTCATGTTCTCCAATGTTTTGGTTTGTTTTGAAAGATACAAACTCATGATTTCTACATAACCAACCCACATCTCAAAGTTGCCTAAAAGT
>CM019908.1:35634096-35641596 GCA_009764595.1 Geothlypis trichas
GGTATCGACGGATTTGCACATGCTTTTGCAAAAGGTCATTTTAGACCTTAATATTTTATAAGTTTTTACTTTGATGTCATAATTTTGTCGGGTTATTTAAGTATTTTATTGCAGCCCTGGTGAAAAATGCCTTGCGAGTCTTCTGCGAAAAGAATTTATTTCCCATTTGTCTCAGGGAGAACGAAGGTCCGTTTACAGATAACGTGAAACCTGTGTTCTAATAAGAGATACATCTTCAATTATTCATTATTACACTTATTGGTATCTTACACTGCACTTAACAGCAAGGCAGATCTCTGTTCTCTGCTGGAGCTCGGCAGCAGCCATGGGCAAAACCAGGGCAGTGCCAACACCAGCAAATTCTTGGTGCCATTTTGGCACAACCATTTGGCATTATCCTGTTGCTTTGCCACATCTACCAGTTCCACCGAGCAACAGCAGCGTGCCCATGTGTCCTATAAAAGCAGCAAGGCTGTCCTCAGAAGCTGTGATTTTCCCTTCATGGTGCATATGGTGTTTTCTTGGTTTCAATGATATGGTTTAATTTGAGGCCTGGGGGCTTGGGCAGGGCAAATTAAAGAGCAGACGAAGCGTAAGCTGTAAAAAAGGGTCTCGTTCCTGTCACTTGCCCTCATAAATACAAGTTGGTTTTGCCTTAGATCTGGTAGTTACAGTGTGGAAGAAAAATCAAAAGCGAGTAAAGATCTTCTCCATGTGCATATCTGAATTTAATTTTTAATTGTTATTTATATTTTGAAAAAATGTATAGAGCATCTCATGGTAGTGATACATAAAATCATAGAATGGCTTGGGTTGGAAGTGGGCTTTGAAGATCATGTGGTTCCAGCCCCCAAAGTGAGCTTTGTAAGCAGTTCAGGCTGTCCTGATCCTCTATAAAATGCAGCAGGGTCCCAGCAGCCCAGTGTGAGGTGGTGCCCAGATCCAGTTGTCCCAGTGGCAGGCTTCAAGCAAGCATCACAGGGTCAGGGTTCATCATTCATCCCACTGGAGTAACCCCAGCAGTTTGTTCTCCTCCAAGAAATCCAGCCAAGGGAAATCTTCATCTGGAATATCTCAGTCAGGACTGGGCTGTGCTGAGACCCTCAGGAGCACCGTGGCCACCAGCTTCAGGTGCTGCATTCTCAGCCTTCACCTGCATGTTGGCCTGGGCTGTTCTCAGCTCGGAGGTTCTGTCTCCCCTCAAGTAACTTCTCCAGGATCCAGGAGTGAATGAGGTGCAACCTCTCAGCCACACAGAGGAGATC
This sequence comes from Geothlypis trichas, assembly GCA_009764595.1. NCBI lineage: Eukaryota > Metazoa > Chordata > Aves > Passeriformes > Parulidae > Geothlypis > Geothlypis trichas. The sequence continues at coordinate 35,635,362 of CM019908.1, forward strand.
TCCACGTGCTCCCAGCCTGGAGCACCCACCCTGGTGTGGAGCCCGAGCTCCTGGTGGAGCCCCGTGGAAAAGGCAGCGGTGGTGGAAGCAGCTGAGCTCCACATCCATGGGAAAAACGGGAGAGCCGCGCACGTTCTGAGGAGCAACATCTGGGCTACTGTCAGCATCTTACACGCATTTACTTAATTGCAATCTTGAATGAAATTGTCCGTCATAAAAGATGCCTCGAGAATTTCGATTTCAGCCGTTCTATCGGCAGCGTCTGCTCCCATCGTTTGTCTTAATTTTATTTCACGACCGCTAACTGTAGGCACTACTTCAGAAATATTTTGAATTTAGTTTTAATTGTACAGCTTTCAACTCACGCAACATTTCTCTTTGTGTTGAAAGCATCACGGTGATTTATCCTCATTATTGTGTAAATAGGTTTCGGCAGTTCTCAGTAAATAAAACAAAGAGTGACAGGAGGAGAAGGGGGAATTTGCTTTCCTACCAATTAGAGTAGCCTTAGGCAGTACTTTTAAGAGGAGATAAATCCTGCAAATCACTAAAATGATCCTGTCACATGCACCAAATATTAAAATCACACAGCGGCGCACTTCATACAGTTTGCTTTGGTTTAATGAGTTGGGGTGGGCTTCGTCATGAGGTTTGCATCTCGCAGTTGGGGACCCTTGATTGACAGTGAAGATCATGCCCAACTGCAGCTTCCTAACCAGTAGGGCCAGATGGAAAATCACAATTCATGTTTAATATGCAGTTTTTCAGCTAACGAAAATTCCCAAATTGTCTCCTCACCTCTTACCTGAAATTTTTTTTCCCATAATAAATGCAAAATATGCTTCATATTAGCCAAGAGTGCTTTTTTTCCCCCCTTCCAGCAAGTTATTAAAAAAATCCTGTATAAATGATCCCTATTAAGTGAACAACCTGTTAACTTCTTCAATTATGTAAGTTATTAAAAGATAAGTTTGTGAAACATCTGTTGTCACGCTCAGACACTTTTCAAAGTGAGTAAGTGGCCTGTCAGGGCAAAGAGAGAATCACAGAAGAAGACAGTTTAAAAGTACTAAGGAACTACAGAAATGCTTTGTTCTATGAAATGTGTGCTCCTGTTCCACGGTGGGGAGGTGCTTTATGGCAGAGAACACAACCTGGTAATGTCTGCAAGGGCGTTTTTAGCCACTGGAACAAAACATGGTGATATTGCACGGTGTATGTAATAAACAGATGGTTGATATCATGCTTTTAATGATAACCAAGACATGGCAGACGTATTGCATGGTGCCAATGTGGCCCTTATAACTCACAGCCTCGCTGTTAGAGCTCAGAGTGCCCTATTTTCAATTATTATCTCCCCCTCCACCCTCCTCCTGCAGTCAAGTTTTACACTCTGACATTTATACTTAGTATATTGAGCAATGATTGTTACCTTGTTCCAGCGTTTTTTGTGCAGTGCTTTATGAGAGTGGAACTAAATGTATGACAGGAACCCCAGTAACCTGAGACCCTGGGTCAGTAATGTATTAAAACAAAACAAGACACACATGGCTTTGGCACAGCAAGAAATCATGCAGGAATGGGGGCTGAGACAGGCTGAGATAAAGAAGGCCCTACCTAACAGCTGCAATTATAGCCTTCGTTATATGAGTCAATCCATTACTGCATATAGGCTTGACAAATTACCATAAATGCCACGCCAGAACAACAGCCAAGTAATTTAGCTTCATCCTGGACACTTTGAAAGTTGGTACATCTAAATATTGCAGCGAGGCCTAATTAATTAATCAGTCTTGTTGGTGGTGTAATGATTATCTTTTTTTTTTTTATTAATTTAAAAACTCCCTCCAACTAAACAACTGGCAAATTATGATTATAGTGGTTGGAGGATAAAATCATTGATCTGTGCTCTAAATCGAAATGGAATTGCACGTCAATTTGTAAACGTCCCAAAATAAATACAAGTTTTCCATTGCTCCTTCCAATAACATATATCTGCAAATTAAAGACTTTACACTAAAGAAATTCTCATTGTCAACTGCCCACAAGGTAACAAATGCTTGCAGAAGGTCCACGGAGTACTGATTTATAAGTATTAAATGATATTATTCTATTTTATCACTTTCTCATATGTAGAAGAGCTGTCCTGCTCCGTGTCCAGGATGGAGAATGATGATTAACATTACCTCACACATTTATATTCCCTGAAAAATATGGAGCACCATGACTTCCACAGGGCACATCTTCCTAACCTTGCAATTTATTAAGTCAATGTCTCACCAACCTCCTCACAGACACTTTGCCCATCACATTTAAGCATTTCAGAATTAACAGCGCTGCCCTTCCAGGAGGTGAAATCAGCTCTGTGTCACTGGGCTTCAGCTGGGGTGGAGCACAGAGAGACTGAAACCAGCCCTGATGGGCTGGGCGTCCTTCTGACCACCCTGCTGGGATTGGGACTGAACCCCACCCCACTGGGACTGGGACTGAACCTCACCCTCCCGGGATTTGGGATTGATCCTCATCCTGCTGGGATTGGGACTGACCCCCACCCTGCTGGCATTTGGGACTGAACCTCACCCCACTGAGATATGGGACTGAACTTCACCCCACTGGGATTGGGACTAACCCCCACCCTGCTGGCATTTGGGACTGATTCTCACTCCAGTGAGATTAGGACTGACCCCCACCCTGCTGGGATTGGGACTGACCCCCACCCCACTGAGATATGGGACTGAACTTCACCCCACTGGGACTGGGACTGACCCTCATCCTGCTGAGATTTGGGACTCATCCTCACCCTGCTGGCATTTGAGACTGACCCCTACCCCACTAAAATTTGGGACTGACCCCCACCCCAGTGGGATTTGGGATTGACACTCATCCCACTGAGATATGGGATTGACCCCCACCCTGCTGGGATTTGAGACTGACCACCACCCTGCTGGGATTGGGACTGACCCCCACCCCACTGAGATATGGGACTGACCCCCACCCTGCTGGCATTTGGGACTGACCACCACCCTGCTGAGATATGGGACTGACCCCCACTCCACTGGGACTGGGACTGACCTCCACCCTGCTGGCATTTGAGATTTACCCCCACCCCAGTGGGATTTGGGACTCACCCTCATCCCACTGAGATGTGGGATTAACCCCCACCCTGCTGAGATATGGGACTGACCCCCACCCTGCTGGCATGTGGGACTGACCCCCTCCCTGGCTTGGACCCCTCTGGGCCGGGTCTGCACCCCTCCACCCCCAGCTCAGTTTATCCCTACATGGCCCTGTGCACTCCATCTGAATATCCTTTAGGTCCTTTCGTGGTTTTATTCTGTATTTTCCCCGTTTCCCTGTCCCCTCCCAGCTGCCCTGCCCAAGCAGAGGTGTTTGATAGCACGGCCTGCCCACAGCAGAGCCCAGGTGAGCGCTCAGCATTCCCACAATTAAAACTCCAGGTGGCTCCTGCACATGGAGCTAGGCAGGGAAGGATTCTGCCACGCTGAAAAACTGGCTGTGACACGTCCAGGGTGACACAGAAAATATGTGACAGGAATAGGCAGAGAAATTCTGTTTGAGACTAATCAGCAGGACCCAACTGGAGGGCTGACTGCTTCCTTCCTCCTCCCTCAGACTGTAAATATTCCCTAACCTGAGCAGTACATGAACAGAAGGAGGTGCAGGTAAATCTTCCTCACTAAACAATCCCAATGAGGATCTTGAAAGGCTCCTGGACACCAGGAATCATCACCCAGATCAAGACTTCTCAGATCTTGTGTTCGTAAAGGGGATAAAATTCAGGTTACAACAGACAGCATTAAGGCTGAAACAGTCTGTGTTCGACTTCCCACCTCATGTTCCTCACCATATTTCACAGAGACACAGATTACTCTGAGCTGGAAGGGACCCACAAGGATCATCGAGCCCAGCTCTTAAGCAAATGGCCCATACAGAGATTGAACTCACAACCTCTCCAGGTGATTTCCCCCTCAGCACCGGGACACGGGGATGCTGCTGGCTGCAAGCACCCAGCCTCCCCTCCGGGGCACGCGGGGAAGCAGAGATGCCCACCCCAGGGCTCTGAGGGTCTCCAGCCCAGCTGGAACTGGGGGCTGGGAGGCTGCAGCCCTCTGCCAGCTCTGAGCCAGGGAACTTTGGTGCTCTGAGCTCAGCACTTCTCACATGACAACTTAGTCTAATTGAGTGGGACAAATTATCTTACAATGGACTCTGAGCAACAGCAGCAGGACTAAATCTATACTCCAGCTAACTCTGAACACATAATTTAGCCATAAGAGACTCGCAGCGTCAGGGCTTTCCACAACTCTCTGCTAAAAGCCAAAGAAAATTAAATATCAAGAAATTGTGATTTCGGTTCCAGCAAGCAGCGCCATGTGTCCCTAATACGTGAGCTCTGAGTTAGAAAAGCAGTTTTGATCCTCCTCTGCCTGTTGTGCCTCTCTCTCTCTCTCTGCCTGTGACTCCTTGCTCTGTGACTCCATGCTCCACGCTGCTGGTGGTGGGAGAGCAGGGCAGGAGGGAGATTGCCTGGCTCCCAGCAGGACAGCTCTGAAGAGGAGGCACTGCCCTGCCCTCCAGCCCTCCAGCCAGTACCTGCAGTCAGGAACAGCCTCCAGGAAAAAAAAAATTTTAAAAAAAAATCCCATTCTAGCATTTAAATTCATTATTGGCTTTTCTCCCGCCATGAATTGCCCAGAGTATAAAACATCCACTTTTGTTATTTGATGCTAATCCTGTTGGTAGAGCTCCAGGTCCAGAGGATATTTAGCCTGACTGATTTAGTCCTCTCCACCTTTGACTATCCCTATCCTTTGTAAGAACAGAATCTTTTTGATGTTAAGGTTGAGAAATTTAAATCAATTGAAAACACCAGGACTGACTTTGCTGACTCATAATCTTTAATAAAATGAGGTGCTGGGTACTGATGAAAGGAGATGCTGGGGGACTGCTGGACAGTTGTCATTTTGCCATCCACTAGGGCACTTTACTGCAGGTTTTCTGGGATTTTGGGGCTGTTTGTGCAAATTTCTAGGCAACACGTGTGACACTAATTTGTGAGAACTTTAGAAGAAGCCAACTTGGAGCACATGGAAGAAATTGGTGTTAGTCCATCCATCCACAGAGCTATCTGGATGTTTTGCATGTTCAGCTCCTTATACCCTGACCACAGACATTACAGCAGGTCAAATAAATGAGAAAATAATTGAATTATTATTGTGTGTGCTGCTCACACCATCATTGGGAGTCATTAAAGAAAACCAGAGTGCATCCAGTGCCTCAAAGCAAAGCTCCACAGGGGAAGCTCTGCTTCAAGAGGAGTTGCTCACTGTAACACTGGCATCAATTCCTTATTTGTATTTATTGACATGCATTGAGAACACCAGCATCAACACAAACCTTGCTCTCTCAGAGTGCAGCACTGACCACCACAGAAACCCTTGCCCTGAAGCTGGCTGCCCAAGCTGAGCCCCCCAAACCACCCACCCAGCTCATTTTATCTGTAGTTTTGGAATGGGTTGCTCCTGTCTTGTTTCAGAGCGCATGCTAATCCAGGGCACAAATCGATCTGAGATCCCAGAGCTGTGTGTTTGCTGGGAGAATTCCTGCAGGAGGCCTTGGGACAGTGGAAAGGGGAGGTGCAAGTCCTGCCCAGCTGGATGGAGCCGGGAGATTTCACCAATTTCCCACTCCTGCTCATTGCCTGTCTCTCCTCTTCCCGAGGAGCAGCTCAGTTCCAGTGATGGCTTTTGTAAGGACTGGCCTGCAGGAGTGCTGGGCTGCAGGGACAGCTCTGCCTGCTCCTCCTCAGCCCTGCTTCCTCCACCTCCTCATCCTCCGCGCCCATTCCAGCTCCTCACGATTCTGCCCCCGCACAAAAGCAAACCTGTCCGCGGCTCACCTGGGCTGCAAACGAGCTGCGATGCAAAGCAGAGCCCGAGCTGCTCCTGCTCCTGGGCTTTGCAGGGCCATTTCTTTATTAATTTAATACCTCTGCGCTCAGCTGTGCTGCGGAATTCAGGATTGATTCCTACACTGATTTCCACAATATGATTTACATAGGAGCTGAGTGTAAATTTAAAATAATTTGGGCTGAATGATCCTTACTAGAATGGATGGCCTGAAGAAAAGGATGGAAAATAAAAGCAGCTTTAGTCAGAATCTAAGCAATTTGCTGCCAAATACAAGCAGCATTTCCCCAGATTATAATTTACAC
>CM019908.1:35644096-35646596 GCA_009764595.1 Geothlypis trichas
ACAATGATCAAATTTGCGGAGGCGGAGGAGCTGCCTGCCGGCGCGGCGGCGCTGCTACCTGTTGGAATGGCCGCGGTGGTCCCCCCGCAGCTGGGAGGCATAGCCAGAGAGCCGGGCCGGGCTGTGCCCTCCCTGTCACATCACCCATCACCCCTGTCCTGCCCCTGCGCACCTGCCGCTCCCTTCGCCATCCCCGACATCCCGGGCTGGCACCGCGGCCGGGCTGGCACGCCGGGAATGTCGCGCCCGGAGCGGCAGCAGCGGCGGTGACATTGGAGCGGCGCTGATGGAAGGCTGATAAATAATCACCCCTCTGCTTCCCAAAGCTGCCAGCCGCCCGGCCCGGCCCGCTGGCATTCCCCGTTCCAGCTTTCCCCGCTCCGAAAGGTGATCCGGGGCCGATCCTCGCCTTGGCACGGCCCCCGGTACACAGCAGCACGCTTCCCTGCCACCCCGCTTTAATGAGGGCCTGGCTAATCCAGGAACCGGTTCTTACCGTCTAAAAATAGCAACGAAGGTTTAAACACGAGCAACGAAGCAGTAGAAAGGGAAAAGCAATAAAAATGCTTAAATACCTACGTTTAATAAAGTGAAATTAAATCACTGTTTTTTCAGCTGCCACTTGTAACAGTTGCTTAGACAATAGTAACGAAAATGGCAGCTTGGGCCTTGATTCCCGTTTTTGGAGCACATTTGTTCCAAGAAATAGCCCAGGCTGTGTATTTTAACTCAAGAGTGGCAAAGGTGGCAAAGGCCTCGTTCCTGCCTGCACTGTCCCAAGCACAAGGGTGCTGCAGCACAGCCAAAGGACATTTTCCCATTTTTTCATGCTGCTCTCTGAGGAGGAAAATCCTGGACAGACAGACAAGCAGATGGACATTTGGCCTGATGAACGCTGCCCTGCTGCATATCAAACTCGAGCAATTTGCCACTGCAGTTCATTTTTCAAACACCATTAGTTTGCATCCACACTATTGACCAACCAACGCTTGTTTGTCCAACAGTGGGGTGAGTTCCTGCTCTCCACATGCCAGGGAATTCCCCAGCTCTGAGCATCCATGCCTGGGATCACCTCCTTGCCCCAGAATCCCCTTGCCATGCCCAGGACCACCCCCCTGTGCCCTGGAGGGACAATTTCCTCTCCTCAAGTTCATCTCCTCAAGCCCAGGGCCATGTTCCCACACCCAGAACCACATCCTCATGCCCAGGACCACCATTGTGCACCCAGGATCACCTTCCTGTGCCCAGAACCACCTCCCTGTGCCCAAGTTCACCTCTCCAAGCCCAGGACCAGCTCCTTATTCCCAGGAACAACCTCTGTGTGCCAGAATCACCTCTCTGTACCCAGAACCACCTCCTTGTACCCAAAACCACCCAGAACCACCTCCCTGTGCCCAAAATCGCCTCCTTGTATGAAGAATCACCTCCCTGTGCCCAGAAAGACCTCCCTGCACCCCAAACCACCTTCTTGTACCAAGAAACATCTCCCTGTACCCAGAACCACCTCCCTGTGCCCAGAACCATCTCCTTCTACCCAAAACCACCTCCTTGTACCAAGAAACACATCCCTGTGCCCAGAATCATCTCTCTGTGCACCCCGAATCACCTTCCTGTACCCAAAATCACCTCCTTGTACCAAGAAACACTTCTCTGTGCTCAGAAACACCTCCCTGTGCCCAGAATCACCTCTCTGTCCCCAAAACCACTTCCCCATGCCTAGAACCTCCTTCCTGTATCCAGAACCACTTCCCTGCCCCCAAAACCATCTCCTTGTACCAAAAACCACCTCCATGTACCCAAAACCACCTCCTTGTACCCAAAACCACCTCCATGTACCCAAAACCACCTCCATGTACCCAAAACCACCTCCTTGTACCCAAAACCACCTCCTTTTACCCAAAACCACCTCCATGTACCCAAAACCACCTCCTTGTACCCAAAACCACCTCCCTGTACCCAAAACCACCTCCTTGTACCCAAAACCACCTCCATGTACCCAAAACCATCTCCTTGTACCCAAAACCATTTTCTCACGCCCAGAGCCACCTCCCTGTACCCAAAGCCACCTCCCTGTCCCCAAAAGCCCTTCCCCATGCCCAGAGCCACCTCCCTGTGTGGACACTCGAGGCAGGCAGGGCTCAGCCTGCATTAGCACCGAGGCTCCTGGATCCCACCAGCCTGATTAGCTCTGGCAGCCTGATTAATTCAGGCCAATGGCAACTCCACGGCTTTGCTTTCTCTTCCCCGAGTTAATGAACACGTGGAAAGCAGGAAGATTTGCCCCAGCTCCTCCGAGGGGTCTCCTGGCTGCTGCTGGGCAAGCAGAGGAGCTCCCAGCCTGGTTCCTGAGGGCCGGAGCAGGAGCAGCAGAGGCTGGAGCGACTTTCATTGCTATTGTTTGTCTACAAATCTCCCCGTGCCAAAGCCCGGCGTTGTCCGAGGCGAGCCGTTCGCTATTAATGACTCATGAGTACAATAATGCTGCCAGCCCCCTACGAGG
>CM019908.1:35651596-35666596 GCA_009764595.1 Geothlypis trichas
GATTTTTTCCCTTTACCTTTCTGCCAGATTTCCATTAAGATTTATGCCACTGAAAAATGCTGTGTTCAAGCTCTGTGTTCAGCTATTCACACACTCATTTATAAATACAATGCAAATTTTCATGATATTTTTTTCTTTAAATCAGGGAATGTCTTCTCATTGTTATTTTTACCTTTTCCTTTCTTATCTCCCCTTTCTCCCCAGAACAGAGGAGAAAAAGCTTCTCCACTCGTGATGGGAATGGGACCAAGAGGCCTGGAAGAGATATTTCATAGAAAAATCTCATTTATCCACTCAGAATCCTGCACTGAGGAGAAGCAACAATCCAGCTCACTGAAATCACCTTGAGAACAAGAAAAGAGCTGAGCAAGCCTGCTCTGCCCAGCCAAGCCACAGGGCTCCATTCCAGGTGAAGACAGGTCTGGTTTGGGAGACTTGTGAAGAAATGTGACCAAAATTTGCTTTGGAGGAAAAAAAAAAAAGGTAATAGAAGTCAGAAATGGGCTTTTTTTTTTTCCTCTCCGCCTTATGAAAGACAGTAAAACTAGTGTAAAATCAGTGTAACTTAATTGACTTTCCAATGCTAATTTATGCTAATGGGGGTTCTGGTCCATAGTTTTCACCTGGGAACTCAATAGCAATGAGTGATGGCTCCAATTAGTCATTATAATTGTGAGTTGCTAAAGCTAATATTAGTAGAACTGCATGACATTCGGGGTTTCTCCCCAAACTTTTCCAATAATAAGCCCTGTTCCACACAGCTGGATCAGGTTCAGCTGCAAATGGGTCCCACCTGGGGTTTGGGGTGATCTCTGAGCAGATGCAGAAGGGTTTCCTCCACCAAACGCCTCTGCTGGGTGCCCACAGGTCCCACACTGGAATATTTGATGGTTGATCCCCCCATGAGGCAGCTCCAATATCCAATAGATATCAAAAAGCTGGATGTGTTACCTGAGGAGATCCATGCTGGGTAACTAATGCAAGTTCTTCAATCTGCACTTTGGCTTTGAAGGTTTGGGCACGAGGAGCAGTTTTGTCTGTCAGACACCATCAGCCCTCTCCAGATTTTCCAGGAAGGCCCCTGACCTCTCTGGGGGAATGGCAGTGCTTCTGGTTTCCCAGAACAGCTTCACATTTGTGTTTGGGCATTCAGATTTGTGTTTGGACAACGCTCTCAGGCACAGGCTGGGATTGTTGGGGTGTCCTGAGCAGCCCCACGAGCTGGAACTCCATGATCCTGGTGGGTGCCTTCCAACACAGCACATTCCATGGTTCTAAATACATTAAATTAATGCAAATACTTGTATTCAATGAGTACAAATAAATTTCTTTATGGTATTTTCCTCTCTTGCTTAGCTGGATTTGAAATTTCCCATCACCCAGAAACGCTCACGTTCTGTGAGTGAAAATTTCAGTGATGAAAAGTTTCAAACCCAAACCACTCAAACATCTCCACAAGGCCGGGTTTAAGAGATGAGGAAATTCAGCAGATGGGTGGGGAACAGGTGGAAATGTTGGCACCTAATCCCGGGCAGGATTTCTGGGACAGATAAATGGCTCTCGGTATCTCGGTGGAGAAGCTGATAATGGTTTGCTGACAGCCATGAGATACAATTTGCAATTTTAGCTTCTCCAGCTCCCTTTCCATGGGGAGGGGTGGGGTCCCTGCCACCCCCTGCTCTGGTTTGGGCTGGGTGCTCTCCCAGGTGGGCATTGCTGGGCTGCACCACGAGATTTCCATGGGCTTCTCACCCCAGCCTTCAAAAGACACCCAAAATAATCACTCAGATCCAGTGGTTTTATTAAACAGAATTACAACTTGGCCCGTCCTTAAAGGAGGGGTTTTTAGAAAGGTGCTCTATTCTCGCTTGTTTACACTTTGAAGTGAGTTCCCTGTTTCTAGGAAATGTGGTTTCCTTTCACAAAAACAGATGGGACATGTGTGGAATGTGTGCTCTGCACTACCTGCAGGCATTTTTCATTTTGCTTAGAGCTCAGGGTTACCACCATTCACCAACAACACGGAATCACTGGTCCTGGAAGAGGGCTCTGCCCCACAGTGGGCAAAGCAAATGGATTCATTTTGTCCTCAGTGCAAGGCCTGAATTTATTTCACATTCCTACAAATTATCAGGGCCTTCCAGCCATCAGCTCCACAGACAGCACAGGCTGTGGTTGCAGCACATGCTTTAGTCTCATCCTCTGCTGTAAAGGACATCACAACATCTCCCCCTCCAAGTTACAGGGGATTTTCTTCATTGAAATAAAAATCAAAATCAAAAGCTGAAACCAGAATGTGGAATCTCAATTAATTACCCATGCCTTTAGACATGGGAGGTGATAATTGCTGTAGAACAGATCTGCAGAGAATCCCAGAATGGTTTGGGTGGGAAGGGACCCCAAATCTCCCCCAGTGCCACCCCAGCCATGGCAGGGACACCTCCCACTGTCCCAGGTGCTCCCAGCCCCAATGTCCAGCCTGGCCTTGGGCACTGCCAGGGATCCAGGGGCAGCCACAGCTGCTCTGGGCACCTGTGCCAGGGCTGCCCACCCTGCCAGGGAACAATTCCCAATTCCCAATCTCCCATCCATCCCTGCCCTCTGGCACTGGCAGCCATTCCCTGTGTCCTGTCCCTCCATCCCTTGTCCCCAGTCCCTCTCCAGCTCTCCTGGAGCCCCTTCAGGCCCTGCCAGGGGCTCTGAGCTCTCCTGGAGCTGCTCCTGCCCAGGTGAGCACCCCCAGCTCTCCCAGCCTTTTTCCATAATCTGCTTATTTTATTTAAGTTGCAAGATAAGGACTGTGATGAGTTTCTTATATAAAAGTTCATATCCTAGGGGCTACAGCAAAGAATGTCTGAACACTTACTACAGGTTGAGTTAATGTATTAATAAAAAAATAATAATTTAAAACTAAAAAAATAAATATCAGAAATCATGATATTAATAATTCCAGGGGATCTGCTCTTTTTCCAGGGGCAGAAGGATACAACACAGAGCACACAAGCCTGTGTTATACAAATAACTGATTTCCAGGTTATTTTGTGCCTGCACTTTGGTGCAGCTATGGAAGAGGAGCAGATTCCCTTCTCAGAGAGCTGTTTTGGAAGGAGTTGTGCTGGCTCCAGGGGGAGAAATCCGTGGTGGGGGATGGATGCTGAGGGCTCTCCGTGTTAAGGGGCACTCTGAAATTACCCAAGGCTTTCTCCAGGCTTGTTCCATTCTGTCAGAAGTGTTTACGCTCCCTGAGAGCCCCAAGTCAGCTGTGGAAAATGCAGCGAGGAAATTCCTCGAGAAAGGACAAGAAAGCCTGACAAAATCAAGAGGAACAATGCTCTGGCATCTGCCACAAACCACTGGATGTGGAGAGGACAGGAATGTTCCCTCTGCTGGGGCTGCAGGAGCTCGGCAGGACAGGAGGAACAGCCAAGTGCTAAAGGTTCTTCCTTTTCACACAGGGCAATTTTGTGTTGCTAGAAATAAAGATTTAATTTTTGTCCTCAAGGACTTTTTCCCTGGAAAGCTTTAACAATAAGGAAAGAGAAGGTTCTATTCTTAGCTTATTTTGGCAACTAATCCAATTAGCAGCGGTAGTCGATTGGAGAGCCAACCAACAGAAATGAGCTCGCCCATAAATCTTATCTTTTAATAACTTCAGCAACTTCCTCGCAGTTATTTTTTTTCTCTGTCTATTTCAGAATTCATGGTTTCCTGGTGAGCTCCTGGGGCTGGACACCCTCTGCAGCTCTCTTTGGTTGTGCTCTCTGCCTGCTGGCCCTGTGTGGCACTGGTGTCACCTGCTTGGAGCAGGGCACTGAGCAGAGGGGCAGGAGAGATGGCCCAGGAGATTTTGGGTGGGAACCACTCCAATTCACATTTCTTGCTCTCTTTCTGTGCAGTTTTTGGTCTTTTCATTGGTTATAACTTTGCTGCCTCTCCCCTCTCCTTCTTATCTCCCCTCTGCTTTTTTTTCTTGTCCTTATCCCAAATCCAGGCTCATTTTCTCTCCATCTTCTTTTCCAACTTTGTGAAAATTTTGCAGCATTGATCCTTCCTTGAAGGATGTCTGGCACCCCTTGTGTTGTGTCTTTCCTGCTCCTCCTGAAGTAAAGAACTGCTCCTCAGAGTAAAGAACAAGGTGTGAGAGCACCTTCAGTGTACCCTAAAGGAGGAGGAACTCATGAATTAGCTGGGAGAGTTTCCCTGGGAGTCAGAGCAGAGGAATGTGCTCCCACTGGGCTCTCCCACTCCTCTTTCAGACAGGATATGAGGTTCCCCAGCCTTATCACTCCCCTGCCATGAACAAAGAAATCCCTGGGAAAATTTAGGGATCTCTGCTTTATTAGGAGCCCACAGCTAACTTTGATAATGTCTCTGCAGTGCATTTAAATATTTCCAAGCTCTGGGTATCCCCTGGGCACTGGAAAATCATTTCTTGGGCTTTCTTAAGGATGCCGAAAATTTCATGAAGTGTCTTATTTTACACACTCTTGTAGATTCTGTGATTACAGAGCTGACTTTTCTTTACCAGCCCGTTCCTCATAGAAATGAAATGAATGATAAATTACAGATTCTTTGTAACCACCCCTCTCAAAACTTGTTGATAATGTTAAAAATTGTGAGAAGGATAAGCCAGGAGCTGGAGAGAACAAGGCCACAGGCATCAGCATCTCTGCACAGCACCTTCCCTGCCCCTCAGCCAACCCCTCTGGCCAGCTCTGCTCATCCCAGCACTGCAAGGGGATAATTCAGGGTGATTAATTCAGATAATCCATGCAGGGCTCATTCCCCAGGGCCTGCCTTTACTCCACACTCCGATTTGTGAATTTTGCCACAACTGAAGTCAAGGAGAGCTGGGGTTTGGGCAGAGGAAAAGCCCATTTGTGTTCATCATGTGTGTGCACTGCACACAATCACATTGTCTGTAATGCCCATATGTCCTACACAGGCTCTGAACCTCTGACCCTCAACTCCTCCTGTGCTGCAGCCACAGAGAGACTTCCCTGCTGAATCCCCCCTTCCTCAGTGGCTCCATTTCCCATTTCTGGAGCTGGGACATTCCTGTGACCAGGACACTGCTGCACACCCACAGAGCTGAGGAGCTCTCTGAGATGGCTCAGGGAGAAATTCTGGGTGGAATTTTGTTGAGGCAAGACTTGAATAACACTCAATAACTAAAGCACGAGGGCCACACACTGAACAACGAGGGGGAAACACAGGGCAGAGTGTCACAGACACCTTTTGTGAAAAATCCTTTCTTAGCATTTTTCCTGCTGGAGCTGAGAAGTTTCAGCAACAAATGTAAACAATTATTATCTGCTGCTGTGGATTGCAACAGGTCCACCTGTGATTGGTTTTCTGTGGATGTTTGGAGTTACTGAGCAGTCAATGCAGAGCTGCTCTCACTCTCTGAGACAGCTCCATTGATATCATTCTATTCTATTCTATTCTATTCTATTCTATTCTATTCTATTCTATTCTATTCTATTCTATTCTATTCTATTCTATTCTATTCTATTCTTAGCATAGCCAGCATCTGAAGAAACCTTCTCTTTTCTTTTTCTTTTTAGTATAGTCATAATGTTATATATATATCATAAAATAATAAATCAAGCCTTCTGATCATGGAGTCAAGCTTCTCATCTCTTCCTTCATCTGAAAACCCCTGTGACCACCATCACAGCAGAGCTGAATGAGGTGGGGATTGTGTGTGGGGAAAATCCTGTTTGTGATTATGGAACAACCCCATATCCTCGTGGATGTGCACAGGGAGCCCAACCAAAGCTTGCAGGGGTTCCCTTTCCTACAGCACCTTTAATTTGGAGTGCTTGCCTCTGCCACCTTAAGGGTATTCTCTGCCTGTAATTGTTTGTGTGCTAAAGAGAAGCAGCCCAGGGAAACGAGGCCCATTAGCAAATGAGGAAAGGAAAAAGATTAATGACAATTCAGAAATAACTAGAACTGATTTGACACTGGGGATCTGCCCCAGTTACAGCCTTCAGGGCCAGTCACCAGCACTCCACCAGCAGCACAAATCCAGAAAGCAAAGCTGGAGCTCTGCTGCCACTTGGGTGAGCCCTGTAGAAATCAAATAATTTATTGTTTCATTTCTATCTGTGTTTTTTCAGCCAAATTTTCTGGTTTGGGTTTGAAGTAGGGTTTATCAGTGCTCATTAGTGCCTGAAATTCTCTCTGGGGTCACAAGAACCCTTAAAAATGAGGAAGTTTTACTTTTTTTGTAGGAGTTAGTAAAAAATGTAGGTACAAAGAGCTATTAAAAGGTAATGTATAGTGCATGGCCAGCGTGGACATGAATGCCATATGCATTATTTAGTAAATTGGATGTGCAGCCAATGGCTGGTTTGGAAATAATGAAGTGTGGTGATGGTGGGAAAATTAGCAAAAGGTGAAAAAGTTGATTCTTGCTGATGGATGCAAACAGCAAAGCAGGTGTTGGGTTGGCTCAGTGACAAATGAGGGGGGTCTGCAAGAAATATCTGAAGGAAGCCAAAGCAGCAGAGGCTCCATGGTGAGGGGAGTGTGTGTTACAGCAGAGGGAGGGGAGAGAAAATGAGGGGAAAATACAGAAAAATACACAGGAAAATCATAAACTCACTGAATCATTGAGGTTGGAAAAGACCAACAGGCCCAAATATAAACCTGACATTGCCAAGGCCACAACCAACCCATGTCCCCAGGTGCCACATCCACACAGCTGTGCAACCCCTGCACAGGGGGGGATTGGCCAGGCTGGGAGCAGCCCCAGAGGAGAGGAGCTCGTAAAACCCCTAAAACCCCTAAAACAGGCCCAGGGGGCACGGGGCTGTGGCTGGGTGTGTGCCAGGGCTGGGTGGCAAGAGGCAGCACCGGGGGCAGTGGAAGGTGCCCAGATGTGGAGGATGTTCCAGCTGTGGAAGGTGTCCCAGCTGTGGAAGGTGTCCCAGCTTTGGAAGGTGCCCAGCTGTGGAGGATGCCCCAGCTGTGGAAGGTGTCCCAGCTTTGGAAGGTGCCCAGCTGTGGAGGGTGCCCCAGCTGTGGAGGGTGCCCCAGCTGTGGAAGGTGCCCAGCTGTGGAAGGTGTCCCAGCTTTGGAAGGTGCCCCAGCTGTGGAGGATGTCCCAGATGTGGAAGGTGCCCAGCTGTGGAGGATGCCCCAGCTGTGGAAGGGGTCCCAGCTGTGGTTGGACCATCAGGGTCTGCAAGGTCCCTTCCAACCCAAACCACTGCAGGGCTCTCTGATTGCGTGCAAAGGTTGGTATAAGTCCTGGGATCCCTTTGCAGGGCTGTGGGACAGCAGCTGTGTCCATCAGCAGTGATGGATTTTTGGGAAAATCAGAAGGGTTGGTAAGGATAAGGTTTTTATGGTCTGAGCTCTGAAAAGAACTCCCAGTGAAGACAGACCCTGACCAAAAATGTCAAAAAATGCAATTAAGATGGAGAGCTAATGAGCAGCAGCAGCAGTTCATGGAGGTGGAAGAGGAGAAGGAGCACAGAAGACAGGAGAGAGGAGACAGAAAGCACAGCAGGCTCCAGGTGCTCTGGATTTTTTGGGAACAAGGCTGCCCAGAGCAGCTGTGGCTGTCCCACCCCTGGCAGTGCCCAAAGCCAGGCTGGACATTGGGGCTGGGAGCACCTGGGACAGTGGGAGGTGTCCCTGCCATGGCAGGGGTGGCACTGGGTGGGTTTGGGATCCCTTCCCACCAAACCATTTTGGGATGCTGAGATTCCCGTCCCTCCCAGCAGCAGCTCTGCCAGCCCTCCCCTTCCTGCAGGTCCATGGAGCTCCAGCCCTCCCAGTTCCTGTTTTCCCAGGTGCCAGAGACAGAACAGACTCCAGGGTGGGCATCCCCAGCCTCTGCTTCCAGACCAAATTATTCCTTCTCACACCACGGGGATAATGAGGAGGCCCCTCCTGTGCCCTGGCTGATCTCCCTTGATCTGCATCGTGCTGGAACCCGCTGGCAGGCAGAGGGGAAGGCAAGGCAAACACTCTGGAGGGATAAATGTGGTGAGCAAACTGCAGAGGCTGTGAGAACATTTGTATTCCACACCAGGGGCTGGGCAGAGCCTCAGTGGCTCCTGTGGTCAGAGCAGGAGGGGAGCTGAGGTTCCTGCTGCCTTCTGAGCAGGGCAGGAAAATGGGGGGAAGGATGAGGAGGGGAGGATGCTGCAAGACTGACACCCAGCATGAGAATTCCTGCCTTTACTGGAAGGAAAAGAAATAAAGCTGGGATGAAGGGAGGAGGATTTGTGTGGCTTGAAGGTGATGCACTCAGAGGCAGCTCTGGCACGGTGACAGAGCCCAGGGTGGCACCAGTGGCCTCACCCCAAACTTTGGAAGCTGATGTTGGGTTTAGCTCATATTTAGATCACTTCAAAAAGAGAGATCCCAAAGAGACCCCGAGGTGGGTCTGAAGGGAAAACAGGGCAGGGGCAGGGACAGGCTGGGACTCACCTGAAGGCTGGGCTGAGGCTGTGTGGGTGAGGAAGGACACACACACAGAAAGGAGGAAAGGGGGCCAAACCCAGGCAGAACTGGGTGAACAGCAAGGGAGAAAAGGACAAGAGTCAGCACAGAGCAGGAGGTAAAATTGCCAGGCCTAAGGGAAGAAAACAACCCTTAGGAGAGCCTGTGACTGACCAGGTGAGAATGAAAAAATATCAGGTGAGCGAGGTGGTGGAAAGTCAAAAATCTGCTACAGTGTTAACAGTGGGACAAAGATAACAAACCCAGAGTTGAGGAAGTGAATGGATGGAAAAATACTGAATTTCTGGAGGAATTCTGGGCAGAAGAAGAACTGGAGAATGAGGGAGTCTGGACAGAGCCAAGGTCGGGGGGGTCACTCATGGAGCAGAGGCTGCTGGGCTGGCAGCTGCTTTGTAAGAGCTTTTTTAAAAGTGCATTAAAAATAAGAAATGAGGAGAAGAAAAGAGAGAACACAGTGGGACAAAATGAAGGGAAGAAACAGCAGGAAGCAGAAAAAACCCAGTGTAAGGAATAAATAAACAGAGAAGGCTGGGCTCCAGCCCCGCTGAGGGAAGAGCCTGGGCAGACATCAGGGAGCACTATTTTCCTGTCCAAAACTCCTGCACTCTCCATACCATCAGAAATGTAATTTCTTAGGCTGGATGTAACTCTGTAATGCAGCAAAATATGATTTGAGGGCTGGATTGAATATTGAGATTACTAATTGCAGCACAGTTAGACTGAGAATTACAGCCAGCAGGGTATTTCCATCTGTGCCTTCCTTCAGGAAACCCCACACGGGGGATTCACTGCCCTTTTTGGGGTTTCTCTGCCCTTTTTGGGGTTTCTCTGCCCTTTTTGGGGTTTCTCTGCTCTTTTTGGGGTTTCTCTGCCCTTTTTGGGGTTTCTCTGCCCCTTTTGGGGTTTCTCTGCCCTTTTTGGGGTTTCCAGAGACTCCCACCCTGTTGCCTTTGGCACTGAGCCCCAACAGGGTCCCCTCCTGCCCATCCCAGCTCCCAACAGGAGCTGCTGCAGACCTGACAGTGCCACTAAAGGAGCCATCAAACTCTTTTTAAGAATAAAAAGGGCTTTCACAGCACTTATTTTTCACATGTCACATACCATTAAAGACCTGAAGGTTCCTACACCACGTGGCACCAAAATCATGGGACGTAAAAAACATGAACTTGCAGAAAGAGAAATAATCCTAAATATATAAAGATAACCCTAAATTACTAAATTCTATGCCTCTAAATAATCGTGACTCACTCAGCAAAACTGTGGGGCAAGTCCCAGAGTTTGAACGTTATATTGTTCCCCTTGCTTAAATTTATTTATTTATTCATTTAATATACAAAACTTGGAAAAATAGAGCCCCTCCTCCTGGGAAGGCTGCCCTAATTGGCCCTAATTTCCATGCATGCCACCCTGATGACTTCACTGGCTCCCTGCAGCTGAGATTCAAGAGGTGTAACTAAAAGCAGAGCTTCCAGGGGGCTCTGGCACAGCTTCCCCAGCCCCAAAGCCTGTGAGTCTGGGGAGCAATTAGAAAGATCTCCCACCTTGCAGCCCTCACCCTCCTCCAGCCAAGCCAGCACCCCAGCACACTTAGCCTGCCCCTTTTTTTTCCAATTTCAGCATGTTCAGTGTACCAATAATGCTCTGATGCATTTCACTCTTGACTGCATACAGTGAGATTGCTAATCAGGATTACTTGATTCAGTCAACACTGATTTCAATAAAAAGACCAAAAAAAATTATCATAAATATAGAGAAAGTGCTGGCGGCGGTGACAGGTGATTAAAATCTCATTCACTTGGAATCAGCCTGATTCATGGTAGTGGAATAGAGGAAGTCTTCATATCAGCAGCAGATGATTATTATCTCACTCACTCCAAGTCACTTCTGATTGCACATGCACACACAAACTGGCACAAAGTAGATTCATGAACAACAAATCATCATGCAGGGGTCTGACCTCCTTAAAATGAGGCTTTGTGTAATAATTCTTCAGAAACAAGCAGATATAGGGGGGATAATGCTAATTTACAGAGTAGGCATAACAAGCAAGCTCACATTAAACACCCAGTTTGGAGAGGAAGCAAGGAGATGCCAATAAATTCTCAGTATTGAGCTGAAATACCGAAGATTAATTGATTTAAAGCGCTGGTTTCATCTGTTTGAACACGACTCCAAACATGAAAATGAAGTATTCAAAGAACTGCTTCAAACCAACAGTGAAAGATTCAAACAGCAGGATTCCCCAATGTTTTAATCTGAGAAGTAAAACTTCCCTGAAATACTATTTTCTTCAGTTGTGAGCATGTCCCTGGCTATACTTTGAGAGCACAGATAAATTCAGGGCATTGATGAATTTTTATCTCTTGAGGTTCAGGTTGGATATTGGAAAAAGTTTTTCCTGCAGAGGTTGAACCTATTCCTCAAGGAGAAACACCTTCCTTACATGGGGCACTAATAATTCATTAATTGAGTCCAACCATGCTAATAGCAGGGCTCTTTTCTTCAAACAACACAAACTGTGAGTGTTCTCACACCAAGGAGCTCCAGCCATGCAGCAGGAAGTGACACCTTCAAAATATGTCCAATTTCCTGAGTAAAACAATGTATTGTCCTGCCACCATTAACTAGAACACTTTTAGATAAGTACATATTATCTGCTTATGCTTCAACCCGTTAAAATCTCAACAAATAGTGAATTAATTACAATTTATCAGCGCACTATCCCCTGGCTCTGCAGAACACAAAGTGTCCCCTCAGACCTCCACCACAACAGCGAGTTCAGGGCAGAAAAAGCTTATGCAGAAGGAAGTTCAACAATCACAGCTTGCCCTGCTGGTTCCAGGCAGGTTTTTGTGGATTGACAGTGCAATCAGAGGCAGCAGCAGTGGCAGTGTCAAAGTGCAAGTCAATAGCTTGGCTAGAGGATGTCTGACAGAAATGAGGAGCAGCAGAGGAGGTGAGGGAGCATCCCTGGGACCCCGGGGCTGCTGGGGCAGTGGGCAGTGGGCAGTGGGCAGTGGGCAGTGGGCAGTGGGTAGTGGGCAGTGGGCAGTGGGCAGTGGGCAATGGGCAGTGGACAGTGGGCAGTGGGCAGTGGGCAGGGGGCAGTGGGCAATGGGCAGTGGGCAGTGGGCAAGGCAAGGTGGGATCAGCACGGCCATGGCTCATAATCCACCCTGCTGCAGGGTGCAGGAGGGACAGCTTGGGATGGGCACAGAGAAACCCCCCTGCCATGGCTCATAAACCCACCCTGCTGCAGGGTGCAGGAGGGACAGCTTGGGATGGGCACAGAGAAACCCCCCTGCCATGGCTCATAATCCACCCTGCTGCAGGGTGCAGGAGGGACAGCTTGGGGTGGGCAGCAGAGGAACCCCCCTGCCATGGCTCATAAACCCACCCTGCTGCAGGGTGCAGGAGGGACAGCTTGGGGTGGGCACAGAGGAACCCCCCTGCAGCACCTGGGCAGTGCCAGGGGAGGAAGTGGCACAGGAGCCCCAACCTGGGCACAGATGATGCTCAATTCCCTGCAGTGTCTGCATCTGATAACCCAATTATCCCCTGCCTATTCTTTCAAAGTCCCTTTGAACCTGTGACCCACTACAAACAAAATGTATTTGTGTTGTTCTTAACTGCTAAACTCTGAAACAACAAAGGGCTCGGGGAAGAGTTGCCAACTTGTGTATTTCTTCCAGGCCTCCAGCAATTACATTTCCATCAATCCAGTGCATTATTTTTAAACGGGGGTGGTTTTTTGATCTGGAAGAAGTTGAATGGCAAAAGTGATTTAAATACACTGTTCAGGATTAAACCCCCTCTGACTAAGCAGAAATAAATGAAGCCAGGAAACACTCTGCTAAAGCATTTAGCATAAGTCAAGAGTGACACTTGTTATGCAGCAAATGTCAGTCCAGCTGCTCCTGTTATTTATTAAACAGCACTTTTATTTTGGGCAAACACATCAACTTGGCTAACTACTTCCTGGTACAATTTATTCCAGCTTTATATATATATATATATAAAATAATTTTCTTCTGGAAGGGACAGTTTCTGCCAGGAAAGAAGTTAGAAAAAGCAGCACTTCTCCAAGGTTGCTCTTACAGCAACTACAGACACCAGGACTTGCTCTTACATTTATTAATCTATTTTTCTATTTCGTCCTTTGTCTCTTTAAATGTGAACTGGGTTCTCTACACTTCTGTGCCACTGTCAGCTGGAGGAATCCACGTCTCAAAGAGTGGAGCACATGGAATTTATACCTGCAGGCAATTAAGGCTGGGGTAGTTTGGGAGCTGAGATGATGTCATGCCCAGCCAGAAGCATCTTTCCACAACCAGAACCCAGGAGAGCCAAGTAATCTGAAAATTATACCACAGGAATCATAGGTAATCAGGAGGCTTGTTTATCACAACAGGCCAAATTAAGGGAGAGCTCTTTTTGCTGACTGGGAGCTCTCCTGAAACCACAGAAAAACACAATAAAAACCCCAAGGTTGAACCAATGGAGCTGTGGCAGAGAGACCACAATGAGGAGCTGCAATGGTTTGTAAATCAAAATTATTCTGGAGTTTAAATGACACCTAAAGGAGGCTTGGGGATGCTGGGGGGCACAGACACCCCTTGGTGTAAATGAGATTGAAAAATGAATGAGTCTCCAGCCCCCCCCCGAGGGGCTGCACTTCACTCCACGACCCAGGCACACATGGAATGACCCACACAGACATGTAGCACACAGAATAAAATGTTCTATCACCTTCAGAAGCTGGATCAATTGTTAATTCTGCCATATGTTCAAGCATATTCTGTTACATTAGTGTCTTCGGAAAAGCCCGTGGAATAGGAGGGAATGTGTGAAAACATCCATGCTGTGCCAGTAAGTAGTTATTTTATGTTTGTAATTTTAGTTTTACTGACTTTGGGCCTGATCCAGCACGGGGAGTCACAGCTCTCCTTCCCAGAGCACTGGGAGGGGATTTTGGGGTTATGGGGCTGTTCTGGTGTGGGGGAATCCAACATTCCCTGGGGGATGTGTGTGTCCCAGGGCATGGAGGGTGACCAGGAGCCTGTGGGGTGGGACACACAGAGCAACCCAGGCTGTCCTAAACACACAGCTCCCCTCAGAGCAGGAGTTTGGACATGGCCTGAGCGAGCTGCACCAACCATACCAGAGGAGAGCCCAGGTGATGCCTCCAAGGGTTGTATCCATAGCAAATAAAACTCCATTATTGCTCACCCAGGGGTGTGGCTGTGGATGCCACACCAGGGCTGGAACAGGATGGGTTTTAAGGTCCATTCCAAACCAAAGCACTCCCTGATTCTCTGACAACCAGATGCAGGACTGATGGACATGCACAGGGAGGAACCCACACCGTGGGTGCCCACAGGTCCCATCAGCTGGGGACAGCCAGCCTGGCCACCTTGCCAGGGCAGAGCAGCCCAGCACTGCCCACCAGGGCATCCCCTGGGGCTCCTCCAACACCCACAGCACAGATACAGCTCCCTTCTGCCAGGAAATGCTCTGGGTCCCACCAGGCTGAAAGCTGGATGGGATTTAAGGTCCCTTCCCACACAAATTATTCCATGATTCTATAACCAACGCTTGGGGGTGACTGAGGAGAAGATGAAATTCCACAGCGATGCAGGAGCCGTGGGCTCCCCATGACCATGTGAAGATAAAGTGTTGGACGAGCTGCAGGAGGCTCTCCAAAGCTGGTACATGAGGTAATTAATTTTATTTTTCCTGTGGTTTGGGTGCCAGGGAGCTGATCTGCACAGGAAGGACAGCAGGGAAACCCACGGAAACACAACTGGCTGAATCATCCTCTAGAGCTCCACAAGCAGGAGTGCTGGAAATCACACTTAGATCACTTCCCAGAGAGCAGAAAACTTGCACACACAGAAGCAAAATAGCAGGTAGTGAGATAAAAAGTGATTAAATGTGAGATGCCTTTAATACCTTAACTCTTTCTGAGCCCAGGGCAAGTGCAGTGGTTGATGGGGCCATGTTTGCATCCTCAGCTTTAAATAATGAGTGAGACAGTGGGAGCACCACTGCCTTCACTGTCCTGAATCCATTTTTCCTGTCCTAGAAATCTGGTCTGGCAAGCTGGGCTGCCATAAGCAAATATGACTCTTATGCATTAAAAATGACATCAGGCACATCTCAGATTGTCACTGAGTGTCACACGAGGCACCTCAGAGCCACAGCTCCAGGGAAAGCTCCCACCCAAGGAACCAAGGCATGGAAACCTCAAATCTCCCCAGGGCCACAGGGACCCTGCCGCAGTCACTGCAGCAACCACGGCTTCGTTTGGGAAATCCCAATGGTGCTAACATGGTAAAATGGGCATTTCCATCCCATCCTCTGCTTTACTTTGTTTTTCAGCTCAGTCCTGCCTCAGCCTGGAGAACCAGGGGCCAATAGCTCCATTATCCACGGAGATTGAGCTGCTCAAGCACAGGAACCGCTGGGATTTTTGTGTGTTTGCCTCAATTTTTTCAGGCTCACCCCTCACGTTGG
>CM019908.1:35671596-35676596 GCA_009764595.1 Geothlypis trichas
CTCCCTGGGGTGTAGTGGGGGGCTGGAGCAGAGCTCTGGGATCGCTCCCTGAATCTCTTTGTACCCCCAGCTATTGGACTGCCTGTCTCCAGCACAGGACAGCCCCACTGCAGTGCCCCTGAAGGATCCCTCCATGGCTTAATAAGCCTGTTTGGATTAGCACAGGCAGCTCGCTGCCCACCAGCATCTCGTGAAGCACAGAAGAACTGCACAAACATAAAGAGGAAATCCTAATCAAATTTGGATTGGTAAAGAGCATTCCTGACAATCCACACAATACCAAGACCAATTCAATTTTATTGGTTGTTATTCAAAAGAAAGGGCACTCACATCTCTCCTTTGTGCATTAATAACCTCTCTTCAACGAGAGGATTGGGATTTTTTTTGTCCAGATTGGGGTTTTTGATAGGGCTCGTTGTTTGCTTTACAACTAAACTGAAGGTTCTGTGCAGCCACGGGGCCAGGGAGCAAACCAAGTGTGTGGTGAAGATTTTCAGTGGTGAATTCACCTTTTAAATGAGAGCACCACACCCTCCATGCTGTCAAATTAACTTCTTCTCCTGCACATGTCTCAGGAAAATGAGCTGATCCCAGAAGTGAGGCTGGACCTTTGCTTTTTAATAACTCCTTCAGCTTCCAGGTTAATTTTTGTTCTGCTATTCTCCCAACCTTTTTTTCCTCAGAAACTTTTACCAAGTGCAGCGGGAATTTGACATGGAAGCCCTTGTTTGTATTGCTACTTTCCCAAAGCCTCCTTAAACACTGCTGGAGGCTTAGGCCAGGTTTCTTTATTTCCTTTTCTATTTCTTTATCATTAAGGCCAAGGAGTTTTTGAGCGAGCAGGATCCCGCTAATCGCTTGCCCCAGCCCCCATGGCTTTGTTTCTGTCAAAATAGCTCCTTTCAGCGGCTGCAGAGCGAGCTGTCTGGGCAAATGAACTGCTCTTTCTCACCAGATGTGTAACCGTGTTTCGTCTTTCACGAGAGACAAGCTGGAGCCGACTCCTTCCGCTAGCTGGGCCTATGCTACATGTCTTACAACAACACAAATGTAAGCCCCTTCCTTTCCACACATGTTAAACTCATTTCCTAGTGAATTATTGGGAAAACACGGCGCTATCCTCGCCGCTGCCGCGCGCGGATGCTGCAGTTTGCTCCCTGCGCCCCTGGCACGGGTGCCACACCACCGTGGGCTCCGTGGCATTTTGCTGGCTGTGGAACTTTTATTTTGCTCAAAGTATGACAGGATTTTTTAATCATTATTATTATTTGAGTTTTTTTTTTTTTTAATTTGCCTCCAGCCCCGCCACCTGGAGATCTCCAAACCCTGTGGAACAAACACCTTCCCTCTCTCCCGAACAAATGCTGTTTACACTCTGGGTATTTTCCATCTTGGAGAAATAAGGAGAGTTTGTTCAATAGCAAAATAAAGCCTAGAATGAAGCCAGCTATGCTCTGGTAGAGCTGAGCTGATACACCGAGGAACCAGCAAGTTTCCCTCGGCTTAAAACATTAAAGAACCAAAACAGTTAACAGCAAACTCACATCTCGTAAAGCCCAGAGTGCCCCTCAGCCTGTAAAATTCCCCAGCTCCAGCTTTTTTTTTTTTTTCAGTTACATCTTTATTTTAACAGGGCATTAATAATGCCAGTATAAGGTTGTGTTGTAGGGGTTTGACCACAACCGTTTTTGCGAGATTTGCTGTTAAGATAAACAAGGCGGCGGAGCGGCTCGGCCGGCAGCGGGACCCGCGTGAATGGCTCTGCTTTTCCGAGCTCCGCCGGGGCTGCCAAGCGCAGGTTGAGCTCCCGCGTCCCCTTCCCCTCGCCCCGCGTGTCAATCACCCCCTGGCATCCCCGGTGACAATTTCCATCCTCCCAGCCTGGAATTTCCACCTCCTCCAGCCCGGCAAAGCGCTCCCTCCTCAGCCCCGCGAGTAACCCAACACCGGGGCTGCTCCTACCCCCGGCCCCCCGAAATCTCTCTGCGTTAGCAACGGAGCCTTATTAAGCCCATTTCTACCACTTTGTGTTTCACAGGTTGTTTTTTTTAATTATCTGCTGTCTGAGAGTAATTATTTACTTCCTGGAAGCTCACGTACCAGAACTCCGAGTTTGAAAGATTTTTCCATAACCTAATCCAATTCATCAAAGGCATCCTAACAAAATTACAGGCTCTGGCAGTATCTTTGCTTTTCACCTGATAAGGCTGCAGCAGAAGCCCGGGATGGTTTGTATCAGGGTCCCTCCTGGAGTATAGTTTTTGACAGCTTTGCTTAAATCCCTTCCCCCCCTTTTCCTCTCTCACAAAAGCACGGGATTTTATTATTCCCTCCTCCTAGAGCCGTGCAATGCTTTGGGCTTCAAATAATCAAGTATTAGACAGGGGGGAAGCGGTGCAGGAGTCTCACCCAGCACGTGTGGGATTTCCTGGGGAACAATGCTCTGGAAGCTGTCTCCCAGCAGCATCCCAGCATCCCAGGTATTCCCACGATTTCCTGGGCTGCGGTTGTGCTCGGGCTGGGAGCGGGGATTACGAGGGAGCGATGTAAATGCTGTGACTCAGATGACCCGAGGGAAAGAAAGCCAAAGGGAGAGGGAAGCACATCCAAAGTCCTGGTTCGGGGGTGTGGGGGAGCTCGGAGGGGCTGAATTACAGAGGTGGCTTTGATTTGCCATTTTTTGCCCTGTTTTTCATGTACATTTGAAGCCCCGGCATGTGCCGTGTCCTCATTTGAACAGGTGAGAGGTGTTCGTACCTGCACGCCTCAAACCCCAATCCAGCTGCCCCTGTCTGCAAACAGATCCCTCGCAGCTAAACCCATTAATCTACAATAAACCACCTTCTTAAGGAGGGAAAAAAATCAATGTCGGGTTCCTGATGGCAATTTTTTCCAGAACTGGTTACCCAGGAAAGTCGTAATTTTTTAATATACTCTGAACTTGGTAGCGCCAATAGGACGCTGAGAGCAAAAGAGCAGCTGAGCTATTTTAAGGTCTCTTCTTCCAACAGTTTGGTGCACATCTTAAAGAAAAATAAGAATTAAAAAAAAAAAAATGACACCAAACTGCTCTGTTTTCATTGCATTATGCAGATGAAATGACAAGTTGTCATTTAAGAAGTTAATAAACAGTCACCATTTTGCAGGTTATCCAAATGCTACTGAATAGAAAACCTTGGATCCCTAAATGATGTGTAATTAAAATTATTTTAAAAATCCTCCTTGACAGGCCAGGGCTTAGCCAAAATGTAAATGACATTAAAGAAGACAATGAATTTAATTTTATTTAATGTCCCTTTTTGCAGATCCTCATTTACATAGCATTTTTAACAAAAGCGTTGACCTTATAAATGCTGGCATTTGTACAGCTTCTGCAGAGTTGGATTTAATCATGCTTTCGCAAAGCCATAAGGGAAAAAGCTTTAAGTTCTCTGGTTGGATATGGAGTAGGAATAAAAACATTGGGACTGGTCAAATGTTTATCCTCCTTGCTTCTGAAAACAACCTGACAAGAAGATGTAAAGGTCTAGGGAATAACCCATTGCTGTTTGTAAGGCTTGGTAATAATCATACATAATCGTTTGGAAATATAGCTAATAAAAAATATAATGAGTGTTCAGCAAAATCGGCATTAGGCCCAAATTACATGATATTAATACTTGAACAGGTGCAGAAAGGCGCTTTAAATGAGGTAAATGAATAAAATGTCCCAGAGCACAACTGTGTGCACTGACAAAAAGTCAATCACATGAATAATTCAGCGGCCGGGACTGCCAGCAAAGGTCAGCGGCTCTCACCTTTGTGACGGGAAGTGAAAGGAAACGCTGCTGACGAAAAAAACCCCCCTCGCCCTCCAGCCGCCGCCGCCACCCCGCCGAAGGTGTAAACTTGGAGTAGGGAGGAATTAAAGCGCTGCACCGGCCAGCCGGCAGTAAAAATAAATAAATAAATAAATAAATAAATAAATAAATAAATAAATAAATAAATAAATAAATAAATAAAATAATTGCATTTAAAAAAATCTGCTTGAACAGCCAAGCCGTTTAGGGAAAATAATCCAAAATTACAGCCAGGGAAAGGTTAAGGGGGGTGGCTACCAGCAATGTCAATTATCTCCCAAATCTGAGGTCAGGCAAAAGGTATTTTAAGAGCCTACGGGATTGAAATTTTGTAACAGCTGTTAAATATGACAAAACTTTTTATTCCCCCAAACTAGAACTATTCCAAACTCCGTATGAAAGAAATGGGATAAGCAGATGTCTGGCTTCCATACAGGAAAGTAGGACACACTTGGAATGATAAGTCTCCTGAACTCTATAGAATAATGCCAGGTTTGCCGGGGAGGGGGGCATGCGCTGCCCGCGGAGATGCCAGCGAGCAGTAGGGCTGTGATGGTGCCATCTGGAAAGGCTCTGCCGAGCAGGCTCTGCCCGCGCTCCGCCAGCGCTCCCGGCCCGGGCACTGCCCGCCGCGGGCACCCGGTGCCACCGGCCGCGCCTCGGGGACACCCCCGGCGGGCAGTGAGAGGCCAAGGGCCTGGCTCCCAGCAGGAATTTCCATCCCTCCCCAGTGAAATATCTGCTGGTGGCACGGAGGAGCGGCTCTAGCCCAGAGTGTGGTTTTGGTTTAGCAGTTCCAGCGGCATCCTGTAATCATTTACAGCCCTTGGAATGTATGGGTGAAATAGGAGAGATTTATCTGTTCATAGTTGTGATATGTAGACAATGGGTGTTCCTAATGAGGAACATCTGCTTTTGTGTTTTCCCAGAAAACATTATTCCACTATGAAAATGATACTCCCATCCTTTTCAGCAACACCGCAAAGAAAATATGGGCCTTTTCCTTTCTTTTATTTGCTTTTCTTTGGGTCAATCTAATTTCCCAGGGACACTTTTTCTGTGGCATCTTTTTACTGACTGCGCTGCAATTTACGGTGGGTTTGTTCTTTAACACGTGAGGTACTGTGCTGGAGGAACGGCCCCGAAATGCCAGCAGATACT
>CM019908.1:35681596-35688632 GCA_009764595.1 Geothlypis trichas
CGGATTAAGCAGCGGCACCAAAAGGAACAGAACCGCGCTGACCCCTGCCAAGGCAGGGGCCGCGCGGGCCGGACCCCGCGGCCGGTCCCGGGCTCTGACCCCGCCGCCCCTCGCCGGCTGCGCTCCCCTGCCGCAGCACGGCCATCCGCAGCCCCGTGCCCGGCGCTTTTCCCCCTCCAAAAGCGCCGCTGTTCCCGGAGCGCTGCCCCGGCCGGGGAGCGGCAGCGGCGGGCGGCGAGCGGCGCTCCCGGCCCCGCCATCCCCTCTGCCCCCGGGGCTCGGGCCCCGCACCGCGGCCCCGCAGCCCGTGCCTCGGCGAGCACTTCCAGGAGCATTTCCCGATCAACCCAGAAGTGCCTGAACGCCCTGAGGAATCCCAGGAGCTCGCACAGCAATATGGTTATTACCGGATGATATTTGGGAAGAAAGTGCTAATGGGCAATCTGGTGTTTATTTTGAAACTGCTAACAATGATTTTTCTCTGGTAAAAGGCAGTGTCTGGGCTCACGGCTGACTGGGCTTTGAGCATGGGCTCTAACAGATGGTGCGGAGCT
This sequence comes from Geothlypis trichas, assembly GCA_009764595.1. NCBI lineage: Eukaryota > Metazoa > Chordata > Aves > Passeriformes > Parulidae > Geothlypis > Geothlypis trichas. Next base: position 35,682,151 of record CM019908.1, read on the forward strand.
CGAGGTGCGGGATCGGCCCTCCGCTCCCGGCGCCCGCCGGGCTGGGGGAGCGCCGGGCTCCGAGCAGCCTCTCCTCCTGCTTCCCTGCCTGCTTCCCTGCCTCTCCTCCTGCTTCCCTGCCTCAATCTCTGCCTCCCTGCCTCTCCTCCTGCTTCCCTGCCTCTCCTACTGCTTCCCTGCCTCAATCTCTGCCTCCCTGCTTCCTCCCCTGCCTCCTGCCCGGCCGTGCCCCCGCGGAGCGCACGCCCGGCTCGGGGCTGTTCTTGGGGGCCGGGGTCCGAGCCGAGCCCCCGCCCCGCGCCCCCCGGGCCCCGCTGCGCTCCCCCAGCCCCGCGCAGCCCCGCGCAGCCGGGCGGAGGGCCCGGGGGGTGCCCACCTCCAGGTATTGTTTTGCAAACACAGGGGGTCATAGATGACAGCGCAGACATAACAAGGCGGCTGTGGCCGCGAGTGTTTGTTGTCGCAGCGTGCCATATAACTTCTGGTGATTGTTACTTTTCCTCTGATGAAACCACGTATTTATAAGTGATTTATTTTTTATTTTGTAGCACAAACAGAAATCCATAAACTGTCGGTTCAGCGCCATTGACTCTTTGATCAGTTACTGGGCTATTTTTTTTCCTCTCCCGTCAGCGAGGAGAGATTAAAAGCCTTTATTTTCAGCCCTTTTTCTGCTGCAAAGGTACGAGCCGAAATGGACAATAAAAGTGCACTTCAAATGCATCCTCTCTGCTCCTTTATTCGGCGCTAACGAAACTTATAGCTGCCTATGTCAGCCTCTTAATTACACCACTACAGCGATTTCCGAAAACATTTAGCTGCTGTATACAAAGGAAATAAACCCACATTGTCAACTCGAGAGCGCTCCGGAGTTTAAAAGGCTGCTCTGTAACCCAGCGAAATAATTATTGAAGGGTACGACGCCTCCGTCTTTGTCAGAGTAATTGTACTTGGCCTGTCAGCTCTGCTTTTCTCCGGGAGGAAATCCCACTCTTTTACTGCTGGAGGCTTTTACGCCCAACCCGGCTTTGGGCAGCACGAGCAGAAAGTTTCTGCGGGGTGGCAGCGCGGCCGTGCGCGCAGCTTGCGCGGGGCCCAGCCTGACCCGGGGGACTCTCCTGCCCGTGCCCCGGGGGCTGCAGGGTTCCCAAAAATAATGGATGTGAGCAGGCTGGCCTCGGCCGGCAGGGCAGAGCAGGCAGCGGTGCTGCAGCCCGGCACATTGGGGGAATGGTTTTAATTTCCATCGCTGGGATCTGATTTCCAGAACACTGGAAATTATTCGCCATTCTCACCTTCCTCCCTATTCCCTCAAAAGATTTTTAACAAATAGTAATTAAAAAAAAATAAAGTCGTGAAATGTTTCTCCAGAAAAAAAATAAAAATAATGAAAAAAGAAATAAAGTTGATTAAATCCCAAGCTCTGTGTCTATAATTGCTGTGTTGCAACGCTGATAACACGTAGTTATCATCGGAAAAGTTGACCAAGACAGGTTAAATAATTTAATAAGGAACTGCTTGTAATTATGTTATTTACAAGGTATGACAGAGGTTTGAGGAAGAAACAGAAGCTGATCTCAGGGAAATGGACGGGTTTGGGTGACCCCTGGAGCATGGAGTTTGAATTATGGAGATGGGGGGCTGAGAGGTGAATATGGACTAGAGGAGAACAAGATGACTTTTCACCTCAGCACATTTAACTTTTAAATCCAAATAAACGTCTCGCGTTACTGGATGGTCGCGGTATAAAAGAAAAACGACTAATCCCGGCCAGTTTTAGAGTGTGGGGAAGGGGCTGCCCTTTCCTCACCGAGGAAAAAATATCGCCAAAAAAAAAAAAGTTACAGAAGGGGAAAAGTGCATTTTAAAATAAATCTGGGTAACTCGGTGGGTTTTTTTTTTTTTCCTTTCCTTTCTCCCTCGCTAAATTAATTATATCAAACATCTGTTCCCATGACGTTGTCCTCCATGCCACACACACCACTGAATGATCTCAACGCTGCCTCGAAAAGCAACAACACACCGTTCTCTCTTTCCCAAATATCCTCCGGTAATCGGGATCTCAGTCAGCAGCTCCCTGATTTACCCGCTCAGGTAAATTAAAAGTAGCCGCGCTCCGCCGGTTCGCTCGCCCCTCACCCTTCCCAGCACGGGCACAGCACAAACTTAGGAACTCGCGTGGCCAGGAAAGCGGAAACTTTCTCACCTGTTTGGTCATGGAGTCTATTAGCCGAACGTACAGGTCCTGCTCTGTCCTGACGCCTGCCGAGGGAAAGCACAGACAAAATTCCGATCAGGATTTCGGGAGAAAACCCCCCCCGGTCCCACAAGGAAAGGATGAGGTCAGGCAATTAACCGCAGCGGGCAGGGATCGGCCCCGCGCCGGCTGCAGGGGAAAATTCAAAATTTAAAAAAATAATAATACTGATAAAAATTAGGCAGGAACGGGCCGGTGACGGAGCTGTGCCGAGCCGGCGCTCGGGGGCCGTGGCCGAGCCAACCCCCCCGGCTGCGGCCCCGGGGAACGCGCGGGACCCCGGGCGCGGAGCGGCCCCCGCGGGTTTTCCGCGCCCGAGGAAGCGGCTCCGCCGGGCCGGGGCTCCGCTCTGCCCGCTCACCCCATCCCAATAATTACCATCAATTCCCAAACTCAAAAAAAAAAGTGCCTCAAAAGTGCCGCTGTGCCCGAGCAGCCATCGATCCCCTTTTTTACTTTCCACTTCAAGCCCAACCGGTTAATCATGTGAAGTACCATTGACTTATCGATCCTTTATGTTTTGTTTTCCTTATATGCCAAGGAAAGAGCCGTGTTTACACGCGTGTAATTTTAATCTCGAAATCTTTATACCCTTTATCCCCTTGCTCCCCCCCAAAAAAAGGCCTCGGATGGAAAAATCAGACTTTTCTGTGGCACACGGACGCCCAAAAATGAGAGAACGACAACTTACCATTGCTATACAATAACTGAAGTTTATAATGAATCCCATTGTTAGTTTTTTCATTGTTTGGCTCCTGCAAGTAACGATAAATAATTACATTTAGCATGAAAAATATCGCCCTCCTCCTGCTGCCCATTTTTCTCGTCCCTGAAGCGGCTCGGAATTAACAGTTTGCAGAAATTCAGCCCACGGTCACCTTTTTTTTTTTTTTTTTTTTTTTTTTTTTTCTCCTGGTGTGGAGCGCTGATGATGTCATTAGCTCGGTGCAAATATGTCATGTTTTGCCGTTTTCCCGGTGTTTAAAATAAGTCGGGGCCGCGGCTCTAAGTTTGTAACCCCGGGGTTTATTCGGAGCGGCCGTGAGACCCGGGGGGAGCCGCACGTGGCGTGGGCGCCGCTGGAGTGCCGGGAGAGCTGCCGTGCTGGGAATGAGCTCTGCTCCACTCAATTACGCTTAAAAAATTGTAAAAAAAAAAAAATATTGAGAAAACTGGCAGACTTACTTTCTCTTTCTCCACAAAGTCCACAAAAGCTGTTCTCTCAATCTCCACCGGCTGTCCCTGCCTGTCGTACAGAGCTAAGACGAAGTGGAAAAAATTGGATTTTCTGAGATTGGAAGGCGGCTGTTTCTCGAAATGTGCCCGAGCCAGCCCACGCCGCTGCGGGAGAAAACAAGACAAGGCGTGGGTGAGAGCGGCGGGAAGGGGCGCGCAGGCTCCGCGGCCGCGGGGGGATGCGGGGGGATGCGGGGAGCGCGGAGCGGCGCGGAGCGGGGAGGCTGTAACTGATACGGGGCGGGCGGGGGGGGGAGTTAAGGGGGGGGGGGATTTACGGCCGGGATGAGAAATACAGGAGGAGAAAACCGCCGGGAGAGGATTTGGCAGACGTACCTTTGGGCGGCCGTGTTAGCATCCACTACCCCAGCAGTATGCATCCATGAGCGGACGGGGTTCATCCCACTGCCCAGCGGTTCTTCTTTCATGGTCGTCCCACCTCTTGGTATATTTTCCTGAATCCCAAACATTAAAACAAATTTGGGCAAAACCAGCTCCTAACCAAAAGGGGTTAAAATTGAGGGAAATGTCAGATACGGGGTGGGTTGGTTGTTGCTTGATTTTCTCTCTCTCTCTCTCTCTCCTTGGCGACTGGAATATAAGAGATGACTTTACTCCCTGTGATCAGTAGGAGAAAAGCCCAGTTCAAGTCTTGCTTCCTTCTTCAATCTGTCCTGTATTGGCACGACATAAACAATTTACTGAGTACTTCTGTGCGGCGAGTTGGATGGCGTTCCAGTTTGGTGGTTAAAAAAAAAAAAAAAGAAAAAAAAAAAAAGAAGGAAAAAGTATAACTGCAGCCGGCGACACTGCGAGGTGGCTTTTTTTTTAAGGGGGGAGGGGGGGAAAAAAGAATAAATATTTTTGTTGTTGTTGTTTGCAGACGCGCTCAACGTGGTGTCATCCTAGTAAAAACCGGCTCGGCAAAAAAAAAAAAGCTTCAGGACACTGCTGAATCGACCACTTTCTGGCAAGGCTCTCCTGCTCCAAAAGACAAATAAACGGGGGGGAAAAAAAAAAAAAAATCCTGATTACCGCGGAGGTGTTGCCGGGCACACGGGAGAACGGGGCGCGGGCCCGTGGCGGCTCGCGGAATGGACGGAGGCGCGCAGAGCCCGGCCCTCCCTCCCCGAGGAGCGCGCCCCTTCCCCGGGAGCCGGGCCCCCGCCGCCGCGGGAGACGTGGCGTCATCCGTGACGTCGCAGAGGGGGCGTGGCCACGCCCATATATGGAGCGCGGGGTCCGGCGGCGCGCCCGCCCGGCCCCGGCCCCCCCCACCCCCGGCCACGGCGGCGGCGGCGGCGGTGACAGCGACGGCGACAGCGACACGGCCCGGGCTCGGCCCCCGAGGGGTGGCGGCCCCGCGCGGGGCTGACCCGCGTGGAGGGGTCGCGGCGGGGCTCGGGCCGGACAAAGCGGGGGATGCGGGGTGCGCCCCTGCGCGCCCCTGCGCTAGAAATGAGGAGCGGACGCGGCCGGGGATACCTGTGCCTGACACTGCAGAGCCAGCCCCGGCTGCAGGTCCGCCCTGGCCACCCGTGGTTGTGTATCTCCATAGAAATATATATTTCCATCTCTGGTTATATATTTATATACATTTTTATATGTATATATATATTTATGTATTGATATATATTGATTTTTTTATATATTGATATTTAAATATACTGATATTCTTATATATACTGATATTTAAATATACTGATATTTTGTACATATTGATATATTTTTTATATATTTACATGTCGTATCTATATATCTTCTCCTCAAGTGATGAGCCTTTTCCGCCCAGTGTGGGCTACGACTTCCTTGTACTATTTTTTTTTTTTTATAATATCTTTTTTTATTTTTTGGTATTTATTTTTGTGAATTTCCCACGTCCCCGCGTTAATACCTCCCGAACTCGGGGAAAATCGGCGTTCATATCTGAATGAATCGGTGAAAATCGAAAGTCCGATTTGCGTTATCAGGATCCCCTTTCTCCAAGGGGTGAGGGAAAAGAGGGTAAAAAAAAAAAAAAAAAAAGGATGTGTTAGAAAGCAATCTATTTGCTGGTGTTGGGGGTTAATGACTATTGCCAAAGATAAGTGAATTATCAAAGCTGTTGCTCTACCCGATCTCAAAATCCATTACATTGCTGGCCGTCTAATTAATACGTAAGTATAATAAACTCATATTTTATGACTATTTGAGGGTAATGAGATTAGTCTTTAGAAGCGATCGCCACATATTAAAGATGCCACTGTCTATAGAATGTTAATAACCTTAAATCAAAGTGTATGGAAACTATTCATGAGAAATTAAAAGAAATCCTGTATCATATATCAGCCCGGAGCTTTGAGGTACAGTAGAGCAGATTACAAACCCAAACACTCTTTAGCGCGCAGAGAGGGATACCACAGTTCCCAAACAATGCCATGCCGCGGTGGCATTGGTGGCACCGACACGTTGGGGACCCGGAGCGGGCGCCGGGGGCTGCGGGTGCCCCAGCCCGCAAAAACGCTCCCTCCTAAAAATAAGGTAATAAAACGCCCAACGCCGCTATTATTGCAAGATATTTCCTCAATTAACAACGCCGAACTTGGTGCTTCCCCTCCGCTAACGAAAGCTTAAAATCATTTACAGTATCTTAATTCAGATTACACGCGCCAAGGCGATTTAAATCTGATTACCAAATTAGAAGGTTTTAAAACAAATCCTTTTAATCTGATACTGTTGACTAAGGAGGGAGGAAAAAAAAAAAGTTCCATAAGCCCATCACATAAGGTAACGATCCTGCCCCAGAAAGAAAGGGAGTTTTAAACCTTTTTGACAACAAATGCAGCTGCCCCACTATTTTGGACGATATTAAGCGAAAATGAATGCAAATCTGTGTTCAGAAGCCATCTGGCCAGGAATGGGGGAATCAGCTGCTCCTCACAACAGGCTCTGAGCCTGAATCTATTTCAGCTCATTTTCTAGATCATCTGGTCCTGCACCCAAAGCGTGG
>CM019908.1:35688832-35813648 GCA_009764595.1 Geothlypis trichas
TGACACTGTGCTCATGGGTGACACTCTGTGCTCATGGGTGACACTGTGCTCATGGGTGACACACTGTGCTCATGGGTGACACTGTGCTCATGGGTGACACCCTGTGCTCACGGCCTCAGGCACAGCCAGGCTGGCCAGGGCAGCACATGGAGCCACCTCCCTGTGTCCCTCACTAAAGTGTCCCCAAGGAAGCAGCAATCCCAGGAGCCCCAGGCACGTCCCCCCTCTCAGCTCTGACTGCTCTGCAAGCAGGAACCCTGGCACACGTTGAACCAGGAATCTTTACCCCAGAGCCAGCCCAGCTCCCCTGCCCATGGGTGCTCTCCTCACACAGTGCTGGACTGAGGGCAGCTGGGCCAGGAGGACAGCAGAGGGCTCAGGAAGTGTGGGAGCCCAGCACATCCATCCCTCTGGCTGTCCTGGACGGCCCAGACCCTGCCAGGGGGCTCACAGACCCTGGCACAGAGCCCAAAATGCCCCTGTGGGTTTGATTGTGACCCGTGGAGCAAATTACCAACCTTACATGAAGATCAGTAAGCCACTACAGTTTAGGTAGAATATTAGTGAAGTTATCACAGGGCGGAAAAGTAGATTTTGGGTTTTTGGTATGGGGGTTCAGGGGGCAAGATGGAGGAATCTGGTCATGTCCAGCCTTTGTCCTTCTTCTTCTTGGCCTCCATCTTCTGCTGTGATGTTGGCACTCACAGATTGGTTTAGGGTAGAAGCTCACTGTCTAACACAGGTGATGGGCATTGGACAGTAATTGTAAACATTGCACACGTAGTTTTTAGTATTAAGACATAACACCACCCCGGGGCAGGCAGAGTGCCTGGACTGTCCTGTTGAACAGACCTGGGCAGGGCAGGAGAAAGAATTTTATAGACAAGAAACAATAAACAACCTTGAAAATGAGAACTGAAGAGCTCCGACTCCTTCTTCAATAGCCAGGCTGGGAAAAGAGACTTTGTGACACATCTCGGGGTCACTGTGAGCAGTGAGAGACCCCAAGAAGGAAGGAAGGATGGCTGGGAGGTGCTGGTGGGCCAGGGCAGCACAGGGAGCTGGGGAGAGCACCCATGGGATGGACAGCACACCCCTGACACCCCACTCTGCCCACGCCCTGTGAGACTGCCCCAGCTGCAGTGAAGGGAAAGCCTGGAGAGCTCCAGAAGGTTTGCAGGAGGTTTTAATTCCCCCAGAGCTCTGGATTGAGGGATGCTGCTGAGCTCTGAAAACTGGGAGGGGTAGAGAGGGGAAAACGTTGCTCATGAATTGTTAGGTTTGTTTTGCTATAAAGAAAGATCAATGAGAAGGAAATAAAGGCCTCACAGGATATTTCTGTGTTCCCAAGAAGTGCTTTCTGTGAGGAACTCCCTGGAACCAAACCACCCTGGCCTTGGAGCAGTGTGTGCACCCAGAGCTGGGATTTGCTGTGACCCAGAGAAGTGGGCAAACCTCAGAACAAACCCCCCTCATATTCCCTCTGTGGGTTTTCTCTCTGTGCCTACAAGAAATTCTTCAGTGCTTGGTGAAGTCTGTGCCCAGGGATGGAGCATGGGGCTGGAATTAATTGTAATTAATTAATCTTGGAATGGTTTGGCTTGGAAGGACCTTAAAGCCCACCCAGTGTCACCCCTGCCATGGCAGGGACACGTCCCACTGTCCCAGAGTGCTCCAACCTGGTATTCAACTTCATTTCTTAAATTTCTCAAGGAACTGCAAGCAAATTTAGGAAGATAACTGAGAGCAAGACTTGCCAAATCCCTCTGCTCCTGTGAAGCTTTGTAGCCTCATGGTAAAATGGGAATAACATTTGTTAGACCCTTTCCCATCCATGGACTGAAATGGGCTGATGGGAGCTGAATATGAAGATGTTCCCTCTCCCTCTCTCACTTCAGAAGGAACACTCTGCTTTGGGGGAAGCTTTTATTGAATTCTCGAGCTCTGGAATGCTCAGCTCCAGGATTTTCTTTATTAAACTCATCTGTCAAAGTAGAAATCCTTTCTGGAGAAGACTGGGCTGCAAAGGACACATCAGATGGATGTGTGAATATTATGTCCATAAATGTTTGTTAGGAAGATTATTCCCAGCTGATATGACAAAGAGATGAGAAATTAGATCACAAATCTCATTAACGACCCAGACACTGAAGGAGAAATGAAGCCAATTAATGTTGATGGGACTTGTCAGGAGAATGTCATGGCTCTGCTCTTCATGCCAGTCACACACCCCAGCTGAGCAACCTCGGGTGGATAATGGGTGGATAATGGGATAATGGAAATTGGGGGGACAATGGTGGAATTTGGGGGATAATGGAATTTGGGGGGATGATGATGGAATTTGGGTGGATAGTGATGGAACTTGTGTGGATAATGAAGCAATTTGGGGTGATAATGATGGAATTAGGAGTGGATAATGATGCAATTTGGGGGGATAATGATGGAATTTGGGGAATAATGATGGAACTTGGGGGGATAATGATGGAATCATGAATGGATAATGTAAGAATTGCAAGTGGATCATGCAGGAATTGTGAGTGAATGATGCAGGAACTGGGAGTGGATAATGATGGAAATCATGAGTGGATGATGCAGGAATTTGGGTGGATGATGCAGGAATTGTGAGTGGATAATTCAGGGGTCAGAAGTGGATGATGCAGGAATAGGGAGTGGATGGTGCAGGAATTGTTAGAGGATGATGCCGGAGTTGTGAGTGGATGATGATGGAGTTGGGAGTGGGTAATGATGGAATTTGGGTGGGTGATGCAGGAATTGTGAGTGGATAATTCAGGGGTCAGGAGTGGATGATGCAGGAGTTGGGAGTGGATAATGATGGAATTTGGGTGGATGATGCAGGAACTGTGAGTGGATGATGACAGAATTTGGGTGGATGATGCAGGAGTTGTGAGCGGATGATGATGGAGTTGGTAGTGGATGATGCAGGAATTGGGAATGGATAATGATGGAATGTGGGTGGATGATGCAGCAGTTGGGAGTGGATGATGCAGGAGTTGGGAGTGGATGATGACAGAATTTGGGTGGATGGTGTAGGAGTTGGGAGTGGACGATGCAGCAGTTGGGAGTGGATAATGATGGAATTTGGGTGGACAATGCAGGAATTGGGAGTGGATGATGACAGAATTTGGGTGGATGCTGCAGGAGTTGTGAGTGGATGATGCAGGAATTGGGAGTGGATGATGATGGAGTTGGTAGTGGATGATGCAGGAGTTGCGAGTGGATAAGGCAGGAGTTGGGAGTGGATAATGATGGAATTTGGGCGGATAATGCAGGAGTTGTGAGCGGATGGTGCAGGAGTTGTGAGCGGATGGTGCCTGCCCCTCTCTGCTCCCATTCCATGCCCTCTGTTCCCAGCAGGGACGCTGCCCTGAGGTTCTGGGGCAGGGGAGGCCGCAGGGCCGGGGCTCCCTGACCCCGCAGAGCCCCTGTGCTCCCAAACCCGCGGGTCCTCCAGCAGATCACGGCTCGGCTGCTCCGTTTCCATGACAACTTTTCTTTCCGCGAGAAAAGCCCAGCGAGGCGCGGGCTGTGATTTGAGCACTCCCTAAATGCGCCCATTAAGCATCATCATCTCAGCACTGCGGGAAAAGCAGAGCAGGGAACGCAGGTTTCCTTCCAAGCCCGGCTGTAAAAGGGACCCTTCCACCCGAAACCAAACCAGAAAACCACTGGGGATGGTTACAATGAGCAGGCTTAAAGGCTTATTATTAATGGTTCCAATTAGCAGGCTTGAAGAAGGCTTATTTCCATCTGGAGACACAAATGAGATTTGCAGGAGTTACATCTGGGCACTGGGCAGGGTTGGTTTCTCAGCAGCACATCCCTGTCCCAGGTGATCCAAGCTGGAAGGGAACAAACCAAGGACAGGAAAGGAATAAACTCGGTTTTTACCTTTGGAAAAAAAATCCACTTTGGTTGGAAGGGACCTTCGAGCCCATTCCCTGTGTCCTGTCCCTCCATCCTTGTCCCCAGTCCCTCTCCATCCCTCCTGTGGCTCCTTCAGGTGAGGCCCCTCTGAGGTCACCCCAACCTTCCCCTGTCCAGGTGAGCCCCCCCAGAGCTGCTCCATCCCCTGATCATCTCAGGTGATCACCACCTGCCTAATGCAAATATTTGCTCTTTAATACAGAGTAATTGATTGCTTCAGGCAATAAAATCTCCTCTGCAATGGCTGCAGAACTGAACGTGGCTCTAGAGAAGTTATTTTTCAAAAGTAGAATAAAATACAGAATTTATATTTCTGTATATTAAATACGGGCGACTTCACAAACCACTCCAAACATAATTCAGAACAGGTGGGAATTACAAGAAAGATTTGTGGTATCAAGCGATTTTATTGAAGTTCCCCGCGGTGTTTCAAGGTTTAGGTTGAATATTTGGGGAAATTCCCTCCCCAAAAGGGCTCCCAGGCTGCCCAGGGCTGCCGGGAGATGCTGAAGCTGCTCCTGCCCTTCCCACCGAGCTCAGCTGGAGCCAACCCCTCCCAGGAACTCGGAGCATTGCCATGGAAATTCCCTTCATTGCCCAGGCTCACAGTGCCCATTAATGAGGAGCTCTCTGTAAATATTGCTGTGGTGGCTGAAGGTGGGAGCTCAGCACATTGCTATGAATGTCACCCAGAGTCACCCAGAGAACCCTTGGGGGGCTCAGAGGTCCTGGGATGTTGCCAGACATTCTTGGTGGCTGGACTTTGACCCTTCTAGGGATGTGTGTGAGGACATGAGAATGAGCACAGTTTAAGTGGTGGAGGGATCACACATTTACAGGGTGAAATATGGATTTGGGGATTTTGGTACAGGGGGGTTATGGAGACAAGATGGAGGAATCAGGGCGTGTCTCATGCTTCTTCTTTCTTCTTCTTGGCCTCCATCTTGTGTGGTGATGTTGGCACCTGGGGATTGGTTTGTGGTGAAGGTGCACTTGTTAACAAGGGTGAAAGGTATTGGGGATAAAAAGTCAATCTGATGTACGTAGTTTTTATTATAAAAAGACACAAGCGCCCTGTGGGTGGTCAGAGTGCCCTTGGCTGCCTTGCTGGGCAGATCCCGGCTGGCAGAGAGGAAAACTTGGTAAGATAAGAAATAATAAACAATCTGCAGAAATAATAAACAACCTGAAGAAATAATAAACAATCTGCAGAAATAATAAACAATCTGCAGAAATAATAAACAATCTGAAGAAATAATAAATAATCTGCAGAAATAATAAACAATCTGCAGAAATAACAAACAATCTGCAGACCAAAATGTCGAGGATCCAAACTCGTCCTTTGAGCCGCGGCTGCCCCGAACCATCCTGAGTGTCCGAGCAGAGACAGCAGCCAGGCCGGGCAGCTGAAGGTGGTTTTTTCCTGCTCCTTTGCAAGAAGCTGCTTGGAAATGGGGTGGAAATGAGTGAGAACCTCATGGGGCAGCTGTGCAGGAGCCAGAGCAGCCCAGGGTCCTCTGCTTTGGGTCCTGCATGTGGAATTGGGGTCATTACTGAGATTTAGCAAGAGCTGTGTGCAGGCACACACAGGAAGGAGAGAAAATGGCATTTTTCAAGGGTTATTCAGCAGTGGGTTGCAGGATGCAGACGTTGGATGTGTTGTGTTTGCACTAAATTGGATTGTGGGTGAATGAAGGGCTTGATCTCAGATTCAGGGCTGGACTCCTGCTCTGAGCTCAATGGGAAACCCACGGGCTCTGTTTCACTGCTGCAGCTCATTCAGCGAATGTTTTGGCATCCCTGTCTGCTCTGCTGCCTTAATCTTCCCTCCTAGAGAGCAGAAATTAGCATTTGTAATTTATTCAGCAGGGGCAGCAGAGCACAGGGATGGAATGCCCCAGAGACAGCCCAGGTGCTGAGTCAGCAGCAGGAGTGGCACCAATGAGCTCCTCTGGGCAGAATTTCATGGGGAGGTGGGCAGGGGTGGGACACAGCTTTTATCTGTGGTGTATTAAAGCAGACAGGAGGCTCCAGTGCACCTCAGACCCTTCTGCTGTCCCTAAATCAGCATTTCCCAGGCAGCAGCTCACCCACAATCAGGACCAGGGCTGTAGAGTGGGATATTTTGGGTGCCTGCTGCCAACCTGAGCAGATTTCTCTCTGCTTTGCCTTCCCTGGGGCAGGGCAGGACTTGCTGGGTGCTGGAGCAACACCCAAGCTGCCAAAATTTACTTTCCCTCTTCAGAGATGGGTTCTCCCCTCTCTTAACTCGAGCAGATTTATCCCTGGGCTCACTCCAGAATTCTCCTTGAGGTGAGGAGCCCTCCAGGCTGAGTCCTCTGCTTCCCTGCCCTTCCCTTTGTGTTTAATTGTAATAAATTCACCATTTATTTGGGGGGTAAAACAGCCTTTTCCTACCTGACAGAATTGGGAGAACAGCATGAGAGGGAACTGCCCCAAGTTGCACCAAGGGAGGGTCAGATTGGAGATTAAAAATGTTATTTAATGGAAAGGCTGTCCAGCCAATGGAGGGTTAGATTGGAGATTTATACAATTATTTCATGGAAAGGCTGTCCAGCCAAGGGAGGGTCAGATTGGAGATTTATACAATTATTTCATGGAAAGGCTGCCCAGCCCTGGCACAGCTGCTCAGGGAAGGGGACAGTCCCCATCCCTGGAGGTCTTTTAGAGCAGAGGAGTTTTGAGAATCACAGAACAGAATCACACTTTTGAGAATCCCAGAACAGAATCACAGTTTTGAGAATCACAGAACAGAATCACAGTTTTGAGAATCACAGAACACTTGGGTTGGAAGGGACCTGGGAGATCACCAAGCCCTGACACGTCCAGTGAGTGACTCCTTTATCAGAGCTGAGCAAACCCTTCCTGAGCATCACCTCTGGAAAGAAAACACAGATTAACCTCACACCCTGAGCACCCTCCCTCTGCCTGCCCAACATGGGATAAAAGAACATTTACAGCCCCAGCAGAAGGATAAAAACACATTTACAGCCCCAGCACAGGGATAAAAACACATTCACAGCCCCAACACAGGATAAAAACACATTCACAGCCCTTGGTCTCAGTTCTGCCCTTGGCTTGGGTGTGGTACTTGCTGGGTTCCCAGAACAAAGGAGGAACTGAGAATCTGATTCCATGTTCTTAGATGGCTAATTTATTATTTTATGGTTAATTTATATTATATTATATTATATTATATTATATTATATTATATTATATTATATTATATTATATTATATTATATTATATTATATTATATTATATTATATTATATTACATTATATTCTATTACATTATATTATATTACATTATATTCTATTATATTTATATTCTATTATATTGCTATACTAAAGAATAGAGAAAGGATACAGACACAGCCTGCACCTCTTTCCCTAAAACCCCTCTTTAGGGGCTGCATTTGGCCCTTTCCCTGTGAGGGGCTGGGTGAGAGGCTGTGCAGCATCCCTGCATCTCCAGCTAATAAAAACACACAAAACTCTTTGTGTGAAGAGCAAGCAGTGGAAGTGCTGCTGGATCCCTGGGATCTGGGGACAGGAGCTTGGTTTCATTGTTCTCAGGTAATTTGTTTAAAGCTGCATGGGGCTGGAGCAGGGAGGAAATGAATTTAATTAGAGACCCTCATTAGGAGTTTCTGTATCAGAACTTTGCAAAGTCGTAAGAGGACATCAAAGTTCTCTCTGAGCACAAGGGGATGGCTCCCACTGCCAGGGGCAGGGATAAATGGGATTTTGGGAATTGGGAATTGTACCCTGGCAGGGTGGGCAGGCCCTGGCACAGCTGGGGCTGCCCTGGATCCCTGGCAGTGCCCAAGGCCAGGCTGGATGGAGCCCACCCCAGTCCCCCCTGCTTTGATGCCTTAGGAGTTTATCTTTTATATTTTAATCTATTTGTAACCCTGCAGTTGTTCAGTGTAGAACTCCAAATTCCACACCCAGCATCAGCTGCTGCTGTCCCATTTTGGGCACACACAACAATTCCCTCCAGGCCTGGCAACCAAGGACACCTCACTGCCTCAGGCCCCTGAAATGCAAACAAAAGTGACTTTTGAGGGGAGAAAACTTGGGGTAAATGACTTAATTAGCTAGAGCTGTTATTGGAGGATTAACCCCCAATATGCAAATGGACCAAACTTATAAAAATACGAAAATCTGTGACCTGTGGTCCATTTTGGGTGTAGCCCCTGGAGGGCTTTGTCTGCCCTAAATGCACCTGAGGTCCCTTTAATAAATAAACTGCTTTTTATTCCCTTTATTCTGCCTGGCTCTGTTTTTAGGTAGCCCCAAACAGGCAGGAGCAGCAGGAGCTGCCCTGGCACTCCTGCTCCCCCAGCCCTGGTGCTGATTATTCACTTGCTCTGGCTGTTAGTGACAGCCATAAAACCTGACAATGCCTTGGGGGAGCTCTTTCAAAAAGGCTTTTTAATAAACTGTGAAAACTGTTGTTTCAGCAATTGGAAAATAATTAAGGAGCAATTATGGGAGCAAACAGAAATCCTGAGCATATAGGCAAGCTATTAAAATATGTTCTTTAAGAAATTATTGCAGTCACACTGGAAAGAAAAGCGGCTTTTAAATAAAGTTATGGTTACAGCAGACTGAAAGGAGGGGGAAATGAAAGGAATAATTCATGCTGGAAACAGGGAATACTCACTGCCCTCCCAGCACAGTTCATCTGGGAACTGGCCTTCCTGAATTCCCTTATGCACAAACAGAATTGCATCTTTCCTTGGCAGTGCCCAGGCCAGGCTGGACACTGGGAGCACCTGGGACAGTGGGAGGTGTCCCTGCCATGGCAGGGGTGGCACTGGGGGGATTTGGGTACCACCAACCCAAACCAGGCTGGGGTTCTGTGCCTGCCCTGAGCAGCCCTGGCACAGCCCCATGGGCCCTCCAGAGAGGAATTCTGGCTTCCCTCATCCCCAGAGGGGCAGGAGCTGTGGGAAGCACATGGATGAGCTGCTAGGGCTGGAACCAGGAGCAGGGAGTGCTGCTATGGATGGGCATTCCAGGAACAGGGAATGCTGCTATGGATGGGCACTCCAGGAGCAGGGAATGCTGCTATGGATGGGCATTCCAGGAGCAGGGAGTGCTGCTATGGATGGGCATTCCAGGAGCAGGGAATGCAATTATGGATGGGCACTCCAGGAGCAGGGAATGCAATTATGGATGGGCACTCCAGGAGCAGGGAGTGCTGCTATGGATGAGCATTCCAGGAGCAGGGAGTGCTGCTATGGATGGGCATTCCAGGAGCAGGGAGTGCTGCTATGGATGGGCATTCCAGGAGCAGGGAGTGCTGCTATGGATGAGCATTCCAGGAACAGGGAATGCTGCTATGGATGAGCATTCCAGGAGCAGGGAGTGCAATTATGGATGAGCATTCCAGGAGCAGGGAGTGCTGCTATGGATGGGCACTCCAGGAGCAGGGAGTGCTGCTATGGATGGGCATTCCAGGAGCAGGGAGTGCTGCTATGGATGGGCATTCCAGGAACAGGGAGTGCTGCTATGGATGGGCACTCCAGGAGCAGGGAATGCAATTATGGATGGGCACTCCAGGAGCAGGGAGTGCTGTTATTGTGGCAGCACCTGCTGCCAGCTCCTCCTGCTCTGAAGGGCTTGAGGAGGTCACCTGGCACAGGTCACCCTGGGCTGCTGTCACCAGCAGGAGCTGTGTCACTGTCACCTGGCTGTCACACAGGTCACTGTCCCCTGGCTGTGTGTCACTCTCACCTGGCTATCACATGAGTGACTTTCACCTGGCTGTGTGTCACTGTCACCGGGCTCTGTGTGTCACTGTCACTGTCCCCTGGCTGTGTGTCACTCTCACCTGGTTATGGATCACTGTCACCGAGCTCTGTGTGTCACTGTCACTGGGCTCTGTGTGTCACTGTCACCTGGCTGTCACACAGCTCCTCCTCCTGTGCAGCAGAACCAGGACGGAGCTGCATTGACCCCAGAACCCCAGCCTGGTTTGGGTTGGTGGGACCCCAAACCCCCCCAGTGCCACCCCTGCCATGGCAGGGACACCTCCCACTGCCCCAGGTGCTCCCAGCCCCAATGTCCAGCCTGACCTTGGGCACTGCCAGGGATCCAGGGCATTTCCAGCTCCACAGACTCAGCTCTGCACCTTTCCCACTGCTCAGGTGTGATGTTCCAAGCCCTGGTGCAGTTTTCCAGCTCAGCTGTGATGATGTTCCAAGCCCTGGTGCAGTTTTCCAGCTCAGGTGTGATGTTCCAAGCCCTGGTGCAGTTTTCCAGCTCAGGTGTGATGATGTTCCAAGCCCTGGTGCAGTTTTCCTGCTCAGGTGTGATGTTCCAAGCCCTGGTGCAGTTTTCCAGCTCAGGTGTGAAGATGTTCCAAGCCCTGGTGCAGTTTTGCTGCCGTTCCCCTTTCCCTGCAATGGGATCACAGCCTCCATCCCTCCTGCAGCCCAGAGCTGCTCTCAGTTGTTATTTCTGGACCAGCTGACTCTGCAAACACCATCACAAGTGAGAGGGTTCTCAGTGCATCAGCTCCCTGCCAAAGCAGCCTTATTTACCCAGGGAGCACACCAGGACAGAGCTGGGATTCACCAGAGCTGCCTCTGACAGTGATGGTGGTTAAAGGCTATCACATGGAACATTGAATTATCAGCTCAGCCTGCAGAGCTGCAGCGAGATAACAGAGAATTCTGAATAATAATTGATAACCCCATGCTGAAATCAATGCTATTAGACTGCACTGATGTAGAGACTTCCTTTTACCCATAAAGCACAATTAAAAATTGAACTGGGAAGAGCTTTAATGTGGATCTCTGTCACGTGTGTGGCTGCCAGCACCTGCACAGACAAACGTGGGAGTGCAAATCCCTGCTGTGGAAACGCTCAGAGAGCCCTGTGCAAAGTCACTTTGCTTTAGAGCTGGGGCTGGGAGCACAGCCCTGGTCCAGGAGGGTTTCTGAGCCACAGACAGAGGGCAAGGCCAGGTCCTGCATCCCTTCCACACCAGGGATCACCCTGGGCTCCCTCAGTGTCCTGCACATCCCCTCCTGCATCCCTGTGTCCCTGTCCTGCACATCCCCTTCTGCATCCCTGTGTCCCTCCAACCCCAGGGATCACCCTGAGCTCTCTCAGTGTCCTGAGCCTCCCTTCCCCAGCCTGGAATTCCCTCAGACAGGCTGTGCACCTCCTCCCAGGCACAGGGGGCATTGCTGGGCAGGGCCAGGGGCTGCACTGAGGGTCCCTGTGGGTCCCTTCCAGCTCAGCACCTTCTGTGAAATGAGATTTCACAGCCCACTCTTGGTAGAAATAACACAAACCCCACATTATCCTGAAACAACATTACCACAGCAATCTTATCAATATATTAATATTATTTTATCAATAATCTTAACAATCTTACCAATAGCAGAGAGGGGATTTTAGGTTTTTCCCCTATTCCAGCCCCCAAAAATGGTGAATCAAAGCAATGATGCCTCTTCACCCAGTGCCACCCCAGCCATGGCAGGGACACCTCCCACTGTCCCAGGTGCTCCCAGCCCCAGTGTCCAGCCTGGCCTTGGGCACTGCCAGGGATCCAGGGGCAGCCACAGCTGCTCTGGGCACCTGTGCCAGGGCTGCCCACCCTGCCAGGGAACAATTCCCAATTCCCAATCTCACATCCATCCCTGCCCTCTGGCACTGGGAGCCATTCCCTGTGTCCTGTCCCTCCATCCCTTGTCCCCAGTCCCTCTCCAGCTCTCCTGGAGCCCCTTCAGGCCCTGCCAGGGGCTCTGAGCTCTCCCTGGAGCTGCTCCTGTCCAGGTGAGCCCCCCCAGGTGTCCCAGCCTGGCTCCAGAGGGGCTCCAGCCCTTGGAGGATCTCTGTGACCTCCTCTGGATTTGCTGCAGCTGCTCCAGGTGGCTCTCCTGGGGCTCCTTCAGGTGCTGTGGGGCCACTCTGAGCTCACCCCAACCTTCCCCTGTCCAGGTGAGCCCCCCCAGGTGTCCCAGCAGAGCTGCTCCATCCTCTGAGCATTTGGTGCCTCCTCTGGGTTCTGCAGCAGCTCCAGGTCCCTGCTGGGCTGGGCTCTGCAGGTGGGGCTCACCTGGGCACACAATTCCCCAAACCATGGAAGGAGTTCCAGGCCCAGGTGTCCCCCCAGAGCACAGGAAGGTGACTGAGGTGTGCCTGCACCCCAGGTTGTCCCCAGCAGGGCTCCAAGCCCTTCCCAAGGCTCAGGATCCATTCCCAGCATGGCACTGAAGGCAATAAACAGCCCTGAGCCCCCAGAGGGGATTTGTGCCCCAGAGCTGAGCTAATGAAGAGCAGAGCCAGCTCTGGAGGAGCAGCAGCCCTTCCCAGCATCATTTGCTGTGCCTAAAGGTGACAGAGGAGCCCGTGCCAGCACTGGGAGCTGTGATGGATGGAGCCCCACGCTGCTTTTATTGGAACAAATGCTCCAACAAGCCCCATAATGTGATTGTATCTCTGCCTGCTCCGTGTTCTACAAGTGCACATCGCTCCAGCCTCCTGCAGGAGACTGGCAATCATTTCCTGCAGCAAATAAAATAATTCCCTATTACTCTCTCTTATGAAAATGCCATTTGTTTTGATTTGATAAAGTGACTTCTGTTTAGCATCTTCACAAAGCAGAAGGGCTGATGGCTTTGATGGATTTTGCTCTCTCTTTTGCAGGTTTAGTGCACCTGTTAAACACACACACACTCATCATTCTCACATATTGCTGGTGTGGGGATTGGGGTGCCACGCTGGTACAGAGCATTAACTCCCACAATGGCTCTGGGAAGGGATGGGAATGGATCCCCCTCAATCACATTGCTCTGAACAAATGATCTCTGGGCCTGCAAAGGCAATTTATGGGAAATACAACTTTGTTATTTGGCATTTCACAACAAATGCCAACCAGAATTCCACAGCAAAAAGGAGAGATCAGCTGTGCTGGAAGAACAAACTGTTCAAAACCTTTCAAAGGCTAAAAAACCAAGCCAAAGCTTTCTAGGGGAAGTAACACATCCTCAGCACTGAGGGCTGGGCCATTCCTTCAGTCCCTTTGCAGCCCTGGACCCTCCCTGGCACAGCTCTGCTCGTGCTCACAGGGGTCTGAGGGTGAGGGAAGAGATGAGGATCTGACTGCATGGTTCAGAAGGATGATGGATTATTTTATTATATATATTATATTAAAACTATACTAAAAGAATAGAAGAAAAGGTTTCATCAGAAGGCTGGCTAAGAATAGAATAGCAAAGAATGATCACAAAGGTTTGTGGCTTGGACAGAGTCTAAGGCAGTTGGACTGTGACTGACCATTAATTACAAACAACCCCATGAGCCCAATCCCAGATGCACCTGTTGCATTCCACAGCAGCAGATAATCAATGTTTACATTTTGTTCCTGAGGCCTCTCAGCTTCTCAGGAGGAAAAACCCTAAGGAAAGGATTTCCATAAAAGGTGTCTGTGACAGCTCCCCAGAGCTCCTGTACAGCTCCAGAAAGGATTCCCAAACATTTCACCCTCCCCAGGCATCCCTGGGGGGTTCCTGCAGGGCTGGGGCAGGTGGGGCTGGCTCCAGCAGCTCCTGCAGTGTGCAGAGGTGAGCAGGGAGCTCCAGATGTGCAGATCCTGCAGGACAGGCTGCCTCATTACAGGGGATAATTAACGACAGCTGCCTCCACGGTTAATTACTGCCAGCAATTAAACCCAGAGACACTATTGCAGCAGACACCCAGCAGGGCTGGGCTGAGATTGGGTGAGGCCATGACCCTGAATTCCTGTCCATCGCTTGGAAAAGGTTGGATTGCTGTCCCAGGACGTTGTTTGCATTTTCTTATGGAATCTTTGAGGTTGGGAAAGCCCTCCCTGAGCCCACCCTGACCCTGTCACTGCTCCATCCCCACCCTGTCCCCAGCTCTCAGTGCCAGCTCCAGGTGCCACCTGCAGGGATGGGCACTGAACCCTCCCTGGGCAGTGCCTGAGCCCCCTTTCCATGGGGAAATTCCTGCTGACTCAAAGCCATCCTGGAGCTGTCCCTTATTCCTGGCTGTGCCTTCCAACCTTCCTGAAACTCCCCCAGATTTCTGGTTCTGAGCACCCCGAGCTGGCTGTGGTGCTGCTGCCCCGTCTCAGCACCTTTGGGAGCTTGTGGAGAGTTTCTGTTGAGACACAGCTGGTGGGAAAGGAGACGTGAGAAAATACATCTGAGAAAGCAACAGCTGCCTTGTGCAAGGACACAGTTCCTTTGAGCAAGAAGCTGTTCAAGAAAATCTGTGATAACAGGAGGTAAAAAGAAGCCACAAACATCCTGAGAAAGGTGGGACTGACTTTTTATAGCTGACCAATAGTGAGCTTTACTTTTGCAATATGTATGAGCCTTATTACTGTGATTATCAAAGTGTGCCTGTTAATCAATAAATCTGAGAATTGTTGATCATTGGATGAGCAATGGCTCCCGTTGAACCCATCAGAAGCTGCAAAGGCTTTTTATTCCTCCAGAATCCTGGGGTCCCTGGGGCTGGAAAAGCCCTCCCAGCCCAGCCTGTGCCCATCCCCACCCTGTCCCCAGCCCTGAGTGCCAGCTCCAGGTGCCACCTGCAGGGATGGGCACTGAACCCTCCCTGGGCAGTGCCTGAGCCCCCCTTTCCATGGGGAAATTCCTGCTGTGCCCACCCTGAGCTGCTCTGGCCCAGCCTGGGATTGTTCCCCCTGCTCCTGTCCCTGGATCCCAGGGTCACTGAGGCTGGAGCTGCACCAGCCCAGCCCTGAGCCCTTCCAGGGATGGAGATCCAGCCCTGCCCTGGCACCTGCTCCTCAGAAACCTCAACCTGCAAAGAAATCCACGCACAGATGGTGCCAAGGCAGATCCTGGGCTGGGAGCTGAAACCCATTCATCACACACACACACTGAAATATTTCACATTACAGCTTTTGATACAGGAGGAAACAAGAAATGTGCTCTCTCCCTCAGGAGAGGGGAAACAAAAGAAGTGTAATATTAATTTTAATATTATTTGTTGCCCACAACAGCTTGCAGAACACAGAGAGACCTCAGCGGGGTTGGAACACGCTGGTTTAGGAAGCTGCACCCAGGGTAGAGTTTATGAAAAATTAAAATTACACCACCAGGATTTTCTGATAAAAACCCCTTAAAGTTTCATCATAATCAACGGGAACATTTGTCATCTTTAAAATGTTTTAGGCTATATTTTCCCAAGTTTTATCATCCTTAGGATTCCCTTGGGAAGGGCAGAGCAGTAACAGAGCATTCAGGAAATCTCCAACTCACAGCCAAATATTCCCATTAAACACAACCAAATACATTCTATTATTATACATGATAATAAAATATATTCCATGCAGCAGATATAAATAAAATTAAATATAAACCATGAGCAGCTTGCAAGCAGCAGAGTCAGGCAGAGCAGGGGGGGACAATTCCATCCCCTGAGCTCCCCAGGACCCCTGCTCAGCACCCACCCTCAGCCTGTCAGGACCAGCACATCCCTCTGGCTGTCCTGAGCAGCCCAGACCCTGCCAGGGGGCTCAGAGACCCTGCACAGAGCCCAAAATGTCCCTGTGGGTTTGATTATGGCCCGTGGAGCAAATTACCAAACTTCTATGAAGAGTTTAAGTAGAATAATAGGGAAGTTATCACGGGGTGGAAAAGTAGATTTTGGGGTTTTTGGTATGGGGGTTCAGGGGGCAAGTAGAACATGGGAGGGTTCAGTTTAGGTAGAATATTAGTGAAGTTATCACAGGGTGGAAAAGTAAATTTTAGGGTTTTGGTATGGGGGTTCAGGAGGCAAGATGGAGGGAACTGGGTGTGTCCAGCCTTTCTCCTTCTTCTCCTTGGCCTCCATCTTCTGTGGTGCTGGTGGCACTCACAGATTGGTTTAGAGTAGAAGCTCACTGTCTAACACAGGTGATGGGCATTGGACAGTAATTGTAACCATTGCACAGGTAGTTTGTAGTATAAAGACATAACACCACCCTGGGGCAGGCAGAGTGCCTGGACTGTCCTGCTGAGCTGACCTCGGCAGGGCAGGAGAAAGAATTTTATAGATAAGGAACAATAAACAACCTTGAGACCAAGAAATGAAGAGCCCTGACTCCTTCTTCAAGCACCAACTGGGAAAAGAGAATTTCCAACTTTTCTCGGGGTCCCTGTAAGCAGTGAGAGATCCCCACACCAGCCCACCCAGGGACCCCAGCCTGGGGCTCCCCCACATCCATTTCCAGGTGTCCCTGCCCTGCAGAAGGCACAGGAAGGGGGGAGCTGATAGCAGAGGCTGTGATCCATGAGCACAGTCGGTGTCAGCCTCTGCACTGCCCAGATGGGCTCTAAAATGAGAGACAGACAAAGGCTCAGCCCCATTGGTGCCCATCAGCAGCACTGGGGGAGGAAGAACAACGACCCTGTTTGAAGGGTTTTCCTGAGGCAGCATCCTCAAAGCACTCATTAGTGTGCAGAAAACTGAAATCCAGACCCTGGAGGGGCAGCAGGGGCAGGGACACCTCCCAGCCCAGGGACAGCAGGAAGGGCCAGGCTGGACACTGGGGCAGGGGAGGTGTCCCTGCCATGGCACAGGTGGAACTGGGTGGGATTTAAGGTCCTTTCCCACCCAGGGCATCCCAGGATCCTGGGGGTGATCCCTGCCAGCTCCTGGAACCCCAGCCTGGGCAGCCCCTGGCACGAGCTCAGGGCTCTCCAGACACCTTTCTGTAGCCATGATACTTTATGGAAAATCCTTTCCTTAGGATTTTTCCTCCTGAGAAGCTGAGAGGCCTCAGGAACAAAATGCAAACATTGATTATCTGCTGCTGTGGAATGCAACAGGTGCATCTGGGATTGGTCTCATGTGGTTGTTTCTAATTAATGGCCAATCACAGCTGGCTCAGACTGTCTGGTCAGTCACAAGATTTTATTATCATTGCATTCTATTCCTTTCAAGCCTTCTGATGAAATCCTTTCTTATTTTCTTTTAGTATAGTTTCAATATAATATATATCATAAAATAATAAATCAGCCTTCTGAACCATGGAGTCAGATCCTCATCTCTTCCCTCATCCTGGGACCCCTGTGAACACCATCACACCTTTCCATAAGGAAGGAGGTAAAAATCCCCAATTATTCCCTCATCCTGGGTTGTTGTCCCTCCCTGTGGCACCTGGAGGCTGCAGGGCTGGGAGGTTTCAGAGGAGCAGCTCCAGGTTTGTCAGTCTGCAAACTGACAGCTTGCTCTAGGAATAAACAGAGGCTGCAAAAGCTCTGATTTGTCTTTTGGACACACATTTCCAGCAGGATTCTCTCTGGAAATATAAATCTTGAAGCCTGCACACTGTCCTGGCTGTATGGGTGTACACAAGTACAGAGCAGCCTTGCCCCACTTCACTTCCACTCTGATGACTGATGCCAGCTTTTATTGCCTTTAACACTCCAAGAAATCACCCAAAGAGTCACAAATAATAGAAAAACATCAGGCCCAGGAAGTTATCTCACTTATCCCATCTGAGAAATCCCTTCCCTTTGGGCACTGCTTTATCTGCTCCCCCAGAAAATTGCCTTACAATGAGACAGAAAAACCAAGTGGCTCTGGGCTTATCTGAAAGGGCATAATTGATAATCACAGGGCTCCTGTTGCAGCCCGAGCTGTCCTGGCTCAGGATGAATTTGTTGTGAAGGGAAGCAGGAGCTGGAACTCCCCCTGCTCTGTGCTGGCAGAGCAGCACAAAATCTCATGGAATGTGCCTGGAATTCCAACACGAGTGCCAGCAGCAGGGAAAGGGCAGTAAAAGTGATTTATCCGTGCCCATGGAGGATGCAGTTTGACATCTACACCCACGAGCTGGGGAAGCTGCACTTGGAATAAATGGAAGTGAGAATAAATAAATAAATGGTGTTTTACAGGGGAAACAAGTGGACAATGGGGAAGTACCTCGGGTTTTAAAGCCTGCCTGCAGGAATATCACTTCACCTCCCACAGCTCTGCTAGGCTTTTTATGCCAAATCAAGCAATGTTTTTGTCATTGAGGAGCAATGTTGAGAATGCCCAAGGGCTCTGTACCTGCCTGCCAGCCCCGTGTGTCACCCTGACACAGCCCTCTGCAGCTCTGCTGAGAACCTCAACTGGCACAGCTCCTGAAAAACAAAAAAAGCAGCTGGTTTACCCAAATTGCTCCAATTCCAGGCATTACTGGATCCCCACCGGTTCCCAAATTGTCACTGTCACTCCCCACGCTGTCAGCTCACTTAAAAACCAAAGTCAATAAAGATGAAGCTGCTTAAGGAGCAGGAGGTTTTATTTTCCTTTCCTAATATGCTCTGCCTTCAAAGCAAACATCATTTTCCAGCACCTTTAAATATTAACACGTGTGCAGTGCCTGCTCCATGCTGAGCAGAGACAATCCCCAGGGAAGGATGGGCTGGGGCTGCTTCCCCTGCCCCACCAGACCCTGGCAGCAACTCCTGTGGAAAACATGGGCATGGAGCATTTATTGTGTCCAAAACTGGAAAAACTGGGCATGGCTCTGGGCTGGTGACAAGCTGGGGACCAGGCACAGCTTGGGCTTGGAGGGTTTCTCCAAGCCCTTGAACCTGCAGCACTCCCTGGGTCCCAACTCCCCCTGATCAGAGTGAAATCCTGCAGGAGCAGGGACCACGACCACAACCACCACCCGACCACCACCACCACGACCACGACCACCACCACGACGACCACCACGACCACCACGACCACCACCACCACCACCACCCGACCACCACGACCACCACCACCACGACCACCACCACCACGACCACCACGACCACCACCACGACCACCACCACGACCACCACCACGACCACCACCACGACCACCACCACGACCACAACGACCACCACGACGACCACCACGACGACCACCACCACCACCACCACGACCACCACGACCACCACGACCACCACCACCACCACCACCACGACCACCACGACCACCACCACCACCACCACCACCACCACCACCACCACCACTCACATCCCCTCCTCCGCTCCCTCCTGCTCCCTTTGCCTCCTTCCTGGCCCTTTCATAGAAATGAGGTTAACGAGGGAACCACCTGCAACTGAGCCCAGCTCCCTGGCAGAGGGGCTGAGGGGACCCTGCTGGTGCCAGTTCTTTAAAATGTGGTTTGGAAAAAGGAGTCAATGACATTCAGTGAGCTCCACAGCAAAGTGGGGTGTTTAGGCCTGTTATTTTATGTGAATATATTAAAAATAGATACAGAAAACGTGAGATGTTCTTTTGCAAAATGATTTACCTGCTTTCTCCTGGTCTCCTGTGTGTCAGATGAATCATTTTCCTACTGTGCTCAGAGACAAAGGTGGGATGAGCTCTCGGAGTGGAATAAAAAATAGAACAATTTCAATATAAAGAATCAATCTTAATATTAATAATCAATTTTCCAATAAATAATCCGTTTCAATATATAACAATTTTATATACTAAAATAGATAGAAATACAGATATGGATTGCCTTATCCCTACACTCTTTAATTAATGGGTTAATTGGTGATGGCAGGGTGGGGGCAGGATGCAAACACTTGTTTGATTCCCTCACCACCCCACACAAACCCACAGCAATAGGGAAATGTCCCCTGAGTGACAGAGCAAACCCAGAGTGGGACAGGAAAGTTCCTGAGCAGCTCCACCCAGCCTGACAGTGACTGATGGGACACAACTCAATAAAGATCCCACACTCTCTGTAAGCCAGGAGGATTCATTAGGCTAAAAGGCATCATTCACTCCAGGTAATTTATATTGCACAGGTAATTTAGGTAATTACCTCAACAACCAGGTAATTTATATTACACAGCGAACTTGCCTCTCTCCCCCTCCACCCCCATGGGTTTGCTGTTGTTATCCTTTGTTAAACGACACTGAACCTTCCCATAAAAGCTGCAATGGAGCCTTTGATGGGCTTTGTGTGTTTTCACATGGAAAACAGCTCCTGGGCAGGAGCTGCGAGCCTTGCACTGCTATTCTACTGGGTCTGATTATTTCCAGGAGAGGATTTATGGGATTGCTTATAGCAGGTAAAAGCTGCTCTATGCAAACACTCCCTGCAGCCTTCTGAGGAGGAATCTCCTCCTTTCCTAAGGTCAGCTGCTCCAGAGCCTGGCCAAGGGCAGCAGGCAGGGCCAGAGCTGGGACAGCCCCTCCTGCCATTGCCAAATCCATTGTGCCATTCTCAAAATCCCAGTGTGCCATTGCCAAATCCCATTGTGCTATTCCCAAAAATCCCACTGCTGCTGCCTTGGACAGCCCCTCCTGCCATTCCCAAATCCCAGTGTGCCATTGCCAAATCCCAGTGTGCCATTCCCAAAATCCCAGTGAGCCTTAGACAGCCCCTCCTGCCATTCCCAAATCCCAGTGTGCCAAAAATCCCACTGCTGCTGCCTTGGACAGCCCTTCCTGCCATTCCCAAAATCACAGTACTGGTTTGGACAGCCCCTCCTGCCATTCCCAAACCCCAGTGTCCCTCCTGCCATTCCCAAATCCCAGTGTTCCATTCCCAAACCCCAGTGTCCCTCCTGCCATTCCCAAACCCCAGTGTCCCTCCTGCCATTCCCAAATCTTGGTGCTGCCTTGGACTCCACGATCCTGGAAGTCTTTGCTCACTAACGCTCCTGGTTTTTGCTGCAGCTGGAGTGTTTTGGTGTCTCTCAAATGTCCTTGCCTGAGAAAAGAAAGCCAAAAACCCCTTCTGGGGCTCCTTAACAAGCCCAAAAGATTCAGGAGAAGGGATGGCAAAGAGCCAGAGCTGAAATAGAAATGGGATTGCTTGTTTTGAAGGAAGCCCTTCCATGGCACTGTGCAGGACCCAGGACATCCCCTGGGTGCCCTGGGGGACTCCAGAGCCTGGCACAGAGTCACAGACACCCCTGTGCCTTGGGTTTAACCCATGGAAACAATTCCCAACTTTGTGTGAGGAGTTACAAGCTACAGGAGTTTGAGTAGAGTGACAGTGAATGTGTCACAGGGTGAAAAAGCAGAATTTTGGGGATTTAGAGTGGGGGTTCAGGAGGCAAGATGGAGGAATCTGGACATGTCCTGTCCTTCTTCTTCTCCTTCTCCTTGTCCCCCATCTTCTGCTGTGCTGGTGACACTTCTGGATTGGTTCAGAGCACAGACAGACTGTCTGACATTGGTGATGGGTATTGGGAAATGATTGTAAATAAAGTACATGTAGATTTTAGTATAAAAAGCCAACACCATCCCAAGGGCAGGGACTGTGCCACAGCCCAACCTGCTGGACAGATCTCAGCAGGTCAGAGAGAGAATGGAACAGATAAAAGAAAATAAACAACCATGAAAAGCAGAACCCACAAATCCTGACTTCTTCTTTGGCCATGGAGCTGGGGAAAAAATATAATTTATAATATCTGGGGGATCATCACAACCATAGAAACCTGAGACCTCTGTGCTGGCTTTGAGGTGCCACAGAGGGGCCCCCAGAGCCCCCTCCTGCCCCTTGTCCCAGCAGCAGGGGCTCAGGGCTGGAGAGGGGCTGGGTTTGGGCTCCCCATCCACCCAACCCTGCCAGGGATCCCCTCCCACTGGAGCTGGGTGTGAGCACAGGGCAGGGGACAGCTCTGCCCACACCCAGGGGACATTGGGGACACAGAGTTTGTGACCTGCAGCCAGAAAGGAAAGTCCAGAACAAACCTGTCCCTCGTGCCAAGCTGCCAGCTTGTGTCTGATGGATGCTGAGGGACTCAGCCCTGCTCCTGACAGCTTCCAAATTAAACTTGGGGCTGCTTAGGAGGCTGTCAGTCAATAAATCCAAGTGTTCTAGAGGTCCAAGGCTGTTTCTCCTGCCTGTTAGGCAGGATGGATGGGTTGGTGAGTGAGAATCTGGAAGCACCAACCACCTTGGCTTTCCCTGCTCCTGGCTCGTGTTTGTGTGGCTACTGAAGGAGATTTTGTACTTTACAGAGATCTCAGGAGCTGTTATTTGCTTGGGCTGAAATTACTCTGCTTGCTGCCCACACCAGTGCTGAGGGCAGGGCAGGAATTCCCAGCAGAGTCCCCCCTTCCCTGTGCTGCCTAAAGCCTGTCAGGAAAAGCAGCACCAAACTGTTCATGTTCCCCTCCCAGGCTGCTGGCACAGAATTCACCCAGCAGCTCATCCCAAGCCACCTTTGGGGTTCCAACAACACCCCTGAGTTGTCCTCCTGTAATTAAGTCATTAATTAGCCCTCTGATATCCATGGAGTCAGAGACATCATTCTCTCCCCTTGTCAGAGTCACCTTGGATT
Source organism: Geothlypis trichas (assembly GCA_009764595.1). Classification (NCBI taxonomy): domain Eukaryota; kingdom Metazoa; phylum Chordata; class Aves; order Passeriformes; family Parulidae; genus Geothlypis; species Geothlypis trichas. Next base: position 35,711,085 of record CM019908.1, read on the forward strand.
TACAATAGGAGGTGGCACTGGAGGTGGCACTTGGGGACATCTGGAAGCAAAGCCTGGAGGGTTTCTCCAGCCTGAGGGATCCTGTGACTCCCTGAGATCTGAATCCCCTCCTGGGCTGCACTGGAGGTGGCACTTGGGGACATTTGGAACCAGAGCCTGGAGGGTTTCTCCAGCCTGAGGGATCCTGTAACTCCCTAAGATCAGGATCCCCTCCTGGGCTGCAGGATCCCTGGGTTCCCTCAGCCTGCCCAGTTCTGGTTTCAGCAGATTATTTTAATAAAGACATTCTGGAAATGAGGCCTGAGACAAGTGACAAGCCAAGTCCCCAGCCTGGGCTGGATAAAAAGGCCTAATGAGGCCATTTGGGGGTTCCACGTGCCAGCTGCAGGGCTCTTCCCAAGGATTGTCTCATCAGGCACCTCCATGGAGATTTGGGAAGTTCCTCTCAGCCAGGCTGAGACACCTGCGATGGGCAGTGCCCTGTGGTGCCAGTCTGAGTGAATACATGGAATAAAGCCCCTTAGCAGAGCCTCTGCAGGAGGCAGCCACAAACCCCAGGTTCTTCTGGCAGCCCTGCACGGCAGCAGAGGGGGATGAGGGGAATTTATGAAGCCTCTAAGGGGTCTCAGTAGCCGGCGTTGGCCCGAGACCTCTATCCCAGGAAAGGACAGAGCCCCGCAGTCCAGCCTGCTTGGACCGAGCCACGGGGAGCCTCTAGCCTGCAGAGTGATAACAGCTCTGGATAGTGATAACAGCTCTGGATAGTGATAACAGCTCTTATTGTGGTATCAGCTCTTAGGATTCCAGCTGCTGCTAGGCCTGGCTTCCCCGGGCATGGCTTCAGGCATGGCAGAGAGAGGAGAAGAAGACTCCGGCTGTTCCACAGGATGGTTTATTCAGGAGAACGTGAAAGGCCTGGTGCAACATCTTCTAACTCAATAGGGTACAGTGAGCTACACTTATACCCTTGGCCAGGCTCCAAACTGGACCAATAGACACAGGTTAGAGGGTTTACAAGTGACCAATAGAAGGGTTAATAGGGTTTTTTCCTTATAAGGGTACAAAGATACGTTGTGAGTCTGGGGTCAGAACCTGTATCTGCTGCTGTGTCAGCATCCCCATTGTTAAAGTCTCCACGGTGCCTTGGCCAGGCTTGTGGCATTTACTACAGGGAATGTCCCCATTCCCAGCAAAGCAAGAGCTCCCTGACACCCCTGACAGCTCTGCTGACATTACAGAGCAGCTCTGCCTGCTGGAGCCATCCCTCAGCTCACAGCCCAGCTCTCAGGCTCTGCAATGGGATAATGGGGACACAATTCCCTGGAAGCTGCAGAGAAATTCAGGCTGTGAGACAATTATGTCATATTTGATAAGGTTAATTGACATTTCAGGGCAGGACTTAACTAAGACTGAGGTTAAAGCTTTAGGAAGTGATAGAAACTATTTAATATGTTGTTTAGAAAAAAGAATCAATGATATTCAATAAGCTCCACAGCAAACTGGGGTGCTTAGACCTGTTATTTTATATGAAATATATAAAAAATAGATACAGAAAATGTGAGATGTTCTTTTGCAAAATGATTTACCTGCTTTCCTCTGCTCTCCTCTGTGTCAGATGAATCATTTTCTTACTGTAAGGATGTGCCCAGAGACAAGGGTGAGATGAGCTCTTGTAAGAGACTTGGAGTCAAATAAAAAATATATTATATCAATTTCAATATAAATAAAGCAATTCTATATACTAAAATAGATAGAAATAAAAATACGTATTGCTTCATCCCTACATTGATTCAATGAAATTCTCCTTTTCTAATCTCTCAGCTCTTACAGGCAAAGTGCCTTTGAATTTGAGACCTTCCACCATCCCAGGGTGCTCCAGGGCTCATCCAGCCTGGCCTTGGGCACTCAGGGACCCAGGGCCTGCCCACCCTCCCAGGGAACAATCCCCAATTCCCAAAATCCCACCCACCCCTGCCCCTGGATTGTGGGAGCTCAGCACATCACTCCCAATGTCCAGAGTCACTGGGAGAACCTTTGGGGGTCTCAGAGGTCCTGGGATGTGTCCAGACATTCTTGGTGGCTGGACTTTGACCCTTCTAGGGATGTGTGTGAGGACATGGGAGTCACTGGAGTTTGAGTGGTGGAGGGATCACACATTTACAGGGTGAAATATGGATTTTGGGATTTTGGTACAGGGGGGTTATGGAGACAAGATGGAGGGAACTGGGTGTGTCCAGCCTTTCTCCTTCTTCTTCTTGGCCTCCATCTTCTGCTGTGATGTTGGCACTCACAGATTGGTTTAGAGTAGAAGCTCACTGTCTAACACAGGTGATGGGCATTGGGCAGTAATTGTAAACATTGCACAGGTAGTTTGTAGTATAAAGACACAACACCACCCTGGGGCAGGCAGAGTGCCTGGACTGTCCTGCTGAGCTGACCTCGGCAGGGCAGGAGAAAATTTTTTATAGATAAGATAAAATAAACAACCTTGAGCCCGAGAAATGAAGAGCTCTGACTCCTTCTTCAAGCACCAGGCTGGGAAAACAGACTGTGGAACTTTTCTTGGGGTCACTGTGACAAACCAATGATCCCGACACTGGATGCCTCAGGAAGAGCAGCTGCAGACTGACCACGTGCTGCTGACATGGAGCATAGACTGCCTGTAAATCAAATAAAAGGTATTTCACCTTAGGTTTTATAATGCAGTAACACTGGATGTCGTTTTTCTGTTTAAAATCCTATTTAAACCTTGTTTGTCTGACCCTTTTTGTAGGAAACACAGAGCCAGGGGAAGGCTCCTGGTTGTGCTCACTGAGGTTTCCCCATGAGCACTGTGAAAAACGCCAATCACTTGGTTTTAAAATTTTAAAAGATCAATAGTAATGAAATGGTTATAAAAATAGTAATACAATCAGAGGGTTAATAATTTGGACAATTGTGATTAGGACAATATGAGACAACAGAGACAGTTATGGATGTCTGGGTACCTTTTCTGGGCAAAATAAGCCCAAAAAAGGACCCACATTAACAGATGATTAACCCTTAGAAGCAACAACCTGTTGCATATTCTTACACTTCATCCATGATGCATAAATTCCATTCAAACACAGAATTCTGTCTGGGCAGTGTCAGCTTCTTCCTCTGAGTCCTAACAGTGCCTTTGAGGCAGGAAGAAGTTCATTTCTTCTGATAATGGGGCAATAAATTGTTTTTCTCTGAAAGGTTCAGGTGTCCTGTGGCTGCTGTCTCACTGTGAGTCCTTTCTTTAAAAAAAGTATCTTACATAGCACAGTTTCTATTTTAACAACTTTTATAACCTAAAACTATATTTAACACACTACTTAAGAAAATTAATACAGCATTACTTTCTAACACAACACCTATAATATTCATTTGAATATTTGCCAAAAGCCAACCATAAAATAAATGCATTTTTCACAAGAACCTCCCAGCTGGGCTGCCTCACCCAGCAGCTCCACAACAACCTCTGCATTCCCTGGAGCTTCCACAGGTCCCAGCAGGCAGATCTTCACCAGGCCTGGAAATCCACAGGGATCAACCTGCTGGTTTTAATCCTCACAAGGAAAAACCCCACGTGCAGCCCTCCTGTGCCAAACCCAAGAGGTTTCCTTCACCCAGCTGGGGAATAACGCAGGGCAAGGAGAGGAATCCCTCCCTTTGCCTGGAACAGGTTTTGTCACCCTGCAAGAAGCGAAGGCACCTCAAAGAGCATTGAAGCAGAACATGGTGTGTGTCAATATTCCTTTAAAATCCTAAAAAAAATCAAAAATGGTGGAAATCCAGAGTTCTGAGGAGCTCCGAGGACAGCAGCAGCTGAGGAGAGAAAGACCTGGCTTTATCTGATGTGAATTTTGGGAGCTGCAGGAGTCAGTCAGCACCACAAAAAGGGATGAAGGGTTGCACCCCAGCCCTGGAATGAAATGTCAATGAAGGGATTTGATTTCCACAGCTCCCCTCCATTTCCCTGTTACCTGGTGCCTTTGTTCTGCCCTGCTGAGCCTTCCCAGCTCATCCCCAGCTCCTGGGCTGGCCTTTGATGTGGGGCTCCAGCAGCTGCCAGGATCCTGAGAGGGAAATAAATTCTGCTGTGTGAAAGGCACTGGAGCTCCAGCCACGCTGGGATCTCCTGAATGCCCCAAAGGAGGATTTATCTGCAGATGAAAATCACCATGCAGGGCTTTGTGTCCCCCCTTTCCCCGTTCCCCGAGGGGATGGCTCCTCCTGGCTCACCTCTGACAGCCAGAACATTTCTTACAATGGATGTGAATGGGAATTCACCCCAAACATTCACCCCGGGGGGCTCAGGGATTCTCCAAGGGTTCCACCGGCTTCCAGTGGGGCTGGGAGCAGAACCAGGAGCAGAACCAGGAGCTGGGAGCAGAACCGGAACCAGGAGCAGGACCAGGAGCTGGGAGCAGAACCAGGAGCTGAGAGCAGAACCTGAACCAGGAGGAGAAACAGGAGCAGAATCAGGAGTTGAGCCAGAACCAGCAGCAGAACCAGGAGCTGAGAGCAGAACCAGGAGCAGTCAGGAGCTGGGAGTAGAACCAGAACCAGGAGCAGAACCAGAACCAGGAGTTGAGAGAAGAACCAGATGCAGAACCAGAACGAGGAGCTGAGAGCAGGACCAGGAGTTGCAGCAGAACCAGGAGCAGGACCAGCCCAGTCCAGCCCTGGCATTCTGGGGTTCTGCCATCCCAAAGGCCCCTCCTGCTCCCTCCTCCCCAAGCTCAGAGGGCTGGGCAGGACTGGGCAGGGCTGGGCAGGGATGGGCTGGGATGGGCAGGGCTGGGCAGAGCTGGGCAGGGATGGGCAGAGCTGGGCAGGGATGGGCAGGGATGGGCAGGGATGGGCCCATTCCCAGCCTGTGTCCAGCAGGAGCCCCCTGGGTTCCTCAGCTGGGACTGAAGCAGATCCCCTGCCCTGCCTCCCCTCCAATCCATTCAGTTTTTAGGGACCAGTTTTGCAGGGGCTGTGCTCTGTAGCCTGACAAAGCAGCAGCACGGGGCTTATTTATGAGGAGAATAAACAGGGATTATTGGAAGTGCTCTTCTAACGCTGGAGCTCTCCTGAATAAAAGGGGAAAAGCAAATTATTGTTGTTTGCTCTGTAAGCAGCTTGAGCTCTGTTCTCTTCCAGGGAAACCAATTAGGCCTTTTCATCTACTTAAAGAGAGGAGGGGAGGAGTGTATGACCACAAAAATCCACATTCCTGGCTGTCCTTCTGCTCCTGCAGTCCCCTTTGCCAGGAGAACCACCCAGGGAATTTCAGGGGCTTGTTCTAAGAAAATATTCCCAGATTCCCCTCCAGCTGCCCTCTCCAAGCTCCATCCTCCTCCTCCAGGACTTGAGGCCACCCTGGCGAGGCTCCGTTCCATGAAATGTTCCATGGGGTGCTCAGGGTGTAACTGGTGGTGGGCAGGAGCAGGTTAATGCTCACCTTAATGTGAGGGCTGTAATTAGTGGCATCAGGAGCAGGTTAATGCTCACAGTTAATGGGTAATTAGTGTGTAATTAGTGGCATCAGGAGCAGGTTAATGCACAGCAGCCTCCAGGTGACAGAGAGAGAAGGTTGGTGGCTCCTGTCACCTGTTCCATTGTCCCTCTCCAGCTGCTGCTCCAAACCAGTCCCACTCCTCCCAATCCCAGCCTCTGCCTCCTCTGATTTCTCTTTCAGCTCCTGCTCCTGTTATTTATTCCATCTGATATTCTCAAATCAAGCAGCGGATCTTCAAAAGAAGCCCTTGATCAAAGAGCAGCTCCACCTGGGCCTGGTTCTGGCCAGGTTCAACCCCTGACTTCCCTCCCTGATGGGAACGTGATCATGGAATGTTTCACTCTCAGGCCATGAAGGAAATGTTGCTGATTGATAATTTTCCATTTCGTTCCCATTCCCTCTCATCTCCTTGGACTAAAGTGAAACAATCTCCTTTTTTTAGAGAGCCTGCTTTGATGTTGCTGGGCATGTTGGACTCAGCTAATTCAGAAAGATTTAATATTTATATTTTAATATTAATTTTATTATTTATTTTTGCTGTAATTATCCCTGGCTGGGGGATAATAACCTGCACTGGCAGCTCTGGAATAATGGGGATGGTGATTCCATGCCAGCAAGGGAACAAGTGTGGGACATTTTGGGAGGATGGGAGGAGGTGGGGAGAAAAAAAAGCCTTTGCAGCTCCCAAAGGTGCTGAGATGGGGCAGCAGCACCACGGCCAGCACGGGGTGCTCAGAACCAGAAATCTGGGGAGTTTCAGGAAGGTTGGAAGGCACAGCCAGGAATAAGGGACAGCTCCAGGATGGCTTTGAGGCAGCAGGAATTTCCCCATGGAAAGGGGGCTCAGGAACTGCCCAGGGAGGGTTGCAGTGCCCATCCCTGCAGGAGGCACCTGGAGCTGGCACTCAGAGCTGGGGACAGGGTGGGGATGGGCACAGGCTGGGCTGGGAGGGCTTTTCCAGCCCCAGGGATTCAGGGATTCTGTGATTCTGTGATTCTGGCTCCTGGGACCAGGGTCAGTGTTTGCAGTGCCTTGGAGGAGAGCTGGGTGATCCTGCCCAGTGTGAACCTCTCCAAATCCCCTTTCCTGGAGCAGTTTGGCTGTTTAGGGCTGAAAACTCATGAAATAAGTGCAGGTTTGGAGCCTGGAAAGATCATCAGCTAAAACAACCACATGAGGAAAAAGCAGACACCAAGTGATCTCCATGTGGCAAATTTGGGAGAAAACCTCCAAAGGGGCCCCTCCAGAAAGCAAACCCACACAGCCCCTTGCCCAACAGGTTCGGGAAGGATTCCTTGAAATGAAGTGGGAAGAACCTGTTTATTGAACAGGCACATCCCCAAGCACACAGAACCTGTTTGTAGAACAGGCACAGCACCCCCAGCACACAGAACCTGTTTATTGAACAGGCACAGCACCCCCAGCACACAGAACCTGTTTATTTACACAGCACCCCGAGCACACAGAACCTGTTTATTGAACAGGCACAGCACCCCCAGCACACAGAACCTGTTTATTGAACAGGCACAGCACCCCCAGCACACAGAACCTGTTTATTGAACAGGCACAGCACCCCAGCACACAAAATGAACAATACCAGGTGACACCGCTCTGTCACTGCTCTGACAAAGGTGGGACAATTCCCAAAGTCTCTCTGGGGGTGCTCGCTCTGCTCTCAGTCCCCCCAGCACTGGCAATGGCTGCTGCCCCGAGCAGGCCCCGCTAGGCCGCAGGGTGCAAACCCTCGGTGTTCCCAGGGCCCACTCCAGAGCAGGCTCAAGTTGGTCCAAAAAAGGGAAAGGAGAAACAGTCCAGGGAAAAATTGGACTGTTTAGCTGAACTAACTGATGAGCAAGAGCAAAGCAAAAAGCCAAGCAAAAAGCAAAAGCAGCACCATGTCCTGCCCTGTCTGTGTGTCCCGCCAGCCATGGGGGAGCGGCTGATAACAAAACCAAAACAAAACATTTGCTCTGCTGTGACAGTGGTCACAGGGGTTTTTAGATGGATGGAAGAGACAGGGATCTTGATTCCATTATCAGAGGACTTGATTTATTATATTATGATATATAGATAACATTATAGCTATACTACATAGAAATAGAAGAGAGAGAAGCTTCTTCAGAAGCTGGCTAACCTTAGAATAGAATAGAAAGAAGAATAACAAAGGTCTGTGTCTCGGCAGAGAGCAAGAGCAGCCCTGCCATGAGTGGTCAGTACATCCAAACATCCACAAGGGACCAACCACAGGTGGACCTGTTGCATTCCACAGCAGCAGATAATAATTGTTTACATTTGCTGCTGAAACCGCTCAGCTCCAGCAGGAAAAATCCTAAGAAAAGATTTTTCACAAAAGGTGTCTGTGACACTCTGCAGAGCCAGTCTGGAAGGCACAGAACATGATATCCACAATAAACAGAACACACAAATGGGGATACAGCTTCAGAACGTCACCCTAGGACACCTCCTCACCATCCCACGAGGTTGATAACACAATCCTGTTATGTTTCTGAGCTGCTGGGAGAGGAGTTCCTGCTCAAAGGGTCAGGAGTTTTCCAGTCAGAACAGCCTCTGATAACAAGGAGGAAATTGGAATAAGCCAATACATCTCGTGCTGCTACAGAGCCCTTCACTGAGCTGCCTGTATTTCCATCTGCTCAGTGTGATGGATTTATTTCCTGAGCTCTGGGGGCACTGAGAATTTGTATTGAGTTTTTATTTGGAGTCATTAATACAGCCCAGTGACAGCCTAATGGAAATCAGTAAAAGCAGAACAGAACCATGGATCCACCCAAGGGTTGGGAGGGACCTCAGAGCCCTGGGCTGGTGACAAGGAGGAACAGATTTGTTCCAGCTCTGAGGAACAAACCCTTCTCTCGCCCTGATTTCCTGCTCTGAGCCTGCCCAGCTCCCACAGTGGGAGATAAAACAGATAAAACAACCACGTGAGGAAAAATCAGACACCAAGTGCTCTCCATGTGGGAATTTACACTCAGCTCAAACCTCACCTCAACATTTACCCTGAGCTCAAACTCACCTGGGCAGGCACCAAAGGGGCTCTGGAAGCAGGAGGGATGGAAAAGGAAAATACAGCATTTATTCCTGCTGCATGGAGGAACCCAGAACATTTACAAACAACACAGATGAATCCTGGAAAATTTCAAGTTCATGTAGTTTCTCTTGTTCTTTTGGTGAGGCTCAGTGCTTCTTCACAAGGAGCTGAGATCCTGGCCAGGGTCAGCTCTGACCATCCATAGCCCTCCTCCCACTGCACACACACAGCTCCTGCTTCAGCTCACATCACAGGGGAAAGGCAGAGATCACAAACCCTGCTCAGAAATCTGAGCACTCTTGGTGCTGTTCACAGGGGTGCCAGGATGAGGGAAGAGACGAGGATCTGACTCCATGTTTCAGAAGGTTGATTGATTATTTTATGATATATACTATATTATATTATATTATATTATATTATATTATATTATATTATATTATATTATATTATATTATATTACATCTATACTAAAAGAATAGAAGAAAGGATTTCATCAGAAGGCCAGCTAAGAATAGAAAAATGGAATGATAATAAAATCTTGTGACTGACCAGACAGTCCAAGCCAGCTGACTGTGATTGGCCATTAATTAGAAACAACCCCATGAGACCAATCCCAGATGCACCTGTTGCATTCCACAGCAGCAGATAATCAATGTTTGCATTTTGTTCCTGAGGCCTCTCAGCTTCTCAGGAGGAAAAATCCTAAGGAAAGGATTTTCCTGCTGGAGGGAGCAGCACAGCTGGAATTTGGTTACAGAGGGAAGGGAAAGCAGAGCACGATGGAGATGTACTGCAACTTTAATTCCAGGTTTGGAGAAATAAATTTGAGCTAATTTGCTAAACACCATTTAATGGCTTGGGAAATTAGTTTTCCTGAATTAAGACATTATTGAATCCTGGTGTTTATGAGTTTGGGAACCTGGCAGAGCACAGAGCTCAGTGCCTGAGCTTTCTGCTCCCCTTGTACTGGAAATTACAGAGTGCTGTGTGTGAGCCAGGCTGGGACAGCTCCTCCTTGGGCACCAGAGCTGCCCCAGGATGGGCTGGGGGCTGTGGGGTGGGACTGGAGCTGCCCCCAGTGAGGGCAGGGCTCAGGCACCAGCCTGGGGGGATGCTGGGGGCTCCTCCTTGGAGGCAAAACCACCTGGGTCAGGCTGCAGGGACCCCAGGGGGACACTGCTGCAGCAGGGCCACCCCAGGGCACAGCAGCGTGTCCCTGTGGCTCTGGAGTGTCCCTGGTATCACTGGCAGGGGTTATTTACAGACCACAAACGGGACAGGGCTGCTGGGAGCTGCCTTGAGCTGTTTGATTTTCCAGCATCAGCCTCATTCCCTGGGGATGGCAATGGGAAGATGCCTCCAGCTCACATCCCAGGCAGCTGACACAGAACTCAATGTCACAACTCACTTTGTGAGTTTACTGACCAATCACACAGAGCAAAAGCACATTGACAGTATTTCTATCTGTACAGTAAATATTCTATATTGACAGCAGTTCTGTCCAAGCACTGTAAGCACAGGTACCTGTGGTTAAACAATGCTTGCTTATTTCAAACACAACACCTGCTTGTGAGCCTTAAACACAACTCACAGAGCTCCATTATTAAGCTTCAACCTTCCTAATATCTTGCTAGATAAACTTTCTGTAGCTCAGAGAGTTATTCTAGACAAGCATTAATACACAGACCATTGTTCTATTTGTCCTTGCTTTTCTACAGTTTAAATAATTTTTCTGCTGACCAATCTCATGGCTGCTGCTTAGCTCCAATCACAGTTCTGCTGTCTCTGGGGCCTGCCTTTTGCAGCTTTCCCAAACCCCTCTGATTTTGTGGATTCCCACAGCTGGGACGAGACCCCAGCCCTCTCTGGGCTCTGCTCAGGGCTGGCAGTGCTCAGGGCAGAATTTCTGCCTTCTGGGCAGGGGAATTGCTGGGATCAGTCCCTGCCCCAGCACCTCCCAATCAAAACTGTCCAAAATAACAGAGGTGGCAGCCAGGGCTGTCCTGGGCACAGCCAGGGCTCTCCTGGGCACAGCCAGGGCTCTCCTGGGCACAGCCAGGGATGTCCTGGGCACAGCCAGGGATGTCCTGGGCACAGCCAGGGATCCGTGGGCTCAGCTGATCCCAGCAGGGTGAAAATCCCGAATTCCCAGTGAGAAGGAGCAGATGGGAGCCACAGGCAGGGCTGGGGTTTCCAGGGAAGCAGGAGCAGTGCTGGGCCCCTCTGCTCTGACCCTGAGAGATCCCAGGAGATTCCATTCCCCAGGATTTCTGCAGGAACTCCAGGCTTTTCACTCCACCCTTCTCCCAGATCCAGGGCAGGGCAGGAGCAGCCAGGATTCCCTGTGGTTTAACTTTGTGCCTTTTGCTGTCTGCATTCTGTCTGCATCCTGAGAGGGAAGGGCTGGGTTCCCTGAGAGCAGGCAGAGCTCAGGAGAAGCAGAGTTGGGACATTCAGAGGGGACAGGGCAGCCAGGCCAGCCGGGAGGATGGAGCTGCAGGAGCCCAGCCTGGCACAAATTCTGGGGGATTTCTTGTAGGGATGACCTGGAATCATTTCCAGGCTGCTTTGCTCCCTGTGTGGCACTGCTGGTTGCAAATACCAAGGGCTGCATCCGACCTGGTGCAGAACCTTTGTCCCAGCCTAAATCTGTATTTTTAAAATCAGAGTGGCCTCACTTGGAGAATGCACTGAGAGTTCCCCACTGCCTCAGCAGAGCTGGGCAGGTGTCACAGAGAACTTTTGTGAAAAATCCTTTCCTTAGGATTTCTCCTCCTGAGAAGCTGAGAGGCCTCAGGAACAAAATGGAAATAATAATTATCTGCTTCTGTAAAATGCAACAGGTGCATCTGGGATTGGCCCTTGTTGGATGTTTGTAATTAATGGCCAATCACAGTCAGCTGGATCCGACACAGAGCCTGAGCCAGCAACCCTTGTTATCATTCCTGTTCTTAGCCAGCCTTCTGATGAAATCCTTTTCTTCTATTCTTTTGGTATTGTTTTAATGTAATATATATAATAAAATTATATAAATATAAATATAATAAAAATAAATCAAGCCTTCTGAAACATGGAGTCAGATCCTCATCTCTTCCCTCATCCAAGAACCCCTGTGAACACAGTCACAGGCAGGCAGAACGTTGCCATGATCAGTCAGGAGATGAAAAATCAAAAATGGGCTTGCTCTGTTCAATAGGAAATAAATCAGAGGGGATCCTGTAGGGATTGATGGAATTACAAAGACAAGAGCAAGAAGCATCAAACCTGGTACTTGATATCTCTTGCTGGGTACAAAACACCAATTTCTAACCCAGAACTAATTTTCCTTCTGACTTACCTTGTTTCTCTGAGGACACAGCCTTGCATGGAGTGAGGCAGCATCCTGCAGGGAGATATCCCTGGAAAAGGAGCTGCAGATGATGCTGGGAGCCCCGGGGATGGAGCCTCCTGCTGCAGCCTCTCCCTTCCTGGGGAGGTGCCTGGGCTGCCCAGGGATGCTCTGGGCATGGGGCTGCACAAGGTGGAACAAATCAATGCCCTGAAAGCAGCCCCTGCTGCAGCTCTGGAGGTGCCAGCCTGCTGGGCTGGGTCCAGCACACACCTGTGGGAGCTCAGCACATCACTCTGGATGTCCAGAGTCACCCAGAGAACCCTTGGGGGGCTCAGAGGTCCTGCAATGTGTCCAGACATTCTTGGTGGCTGCACTTTGACCCTTCTAGGGATGTGTGTGAGGACATGAGAGTCACTGGAGTTTGAGTGGTGGAGGGATCACACATTTACAGGGTGAAATATGGATTTTGGGATTTTGGTACAGGGGGGTTATGGAGACAAGATGGAGGGAACTGGGTGTGTCCAGCCTTTCTCCTTCTTCTTCTTGGCCTCCATCTTCTGCTGTGATGGTGGCACTCACAGATTGGTTTAGAGTAGAAGCTCAGTGTCTAACACAGGTGATGGGCATTGGACAGTAATTGTAAACATTGCACAGGTAGTTTGTAGTATAAAGACATAACACCACCCCGGGGCAGGCAGAGTGCCTGGACTGTCCTGCTGAGCTGACCTCGGCAGGGCAGGAGAAAATTTTTATAGATAAGATAAAATAAACAACCTTGAGACTGAGAAATGAAGAGCTCTGACTCCTTCTTTAAGCACCGGGCTGGGAAAACAGACTGTGGAACTTTTCTTGGGGTCACTGTGACAAACCAATGATCCCGACACACACCCACGGATTTTCTGCCACACTCTAATTCCGTGATTAACTCATTGGCTTTGGAAGGAATAATCCCAGCTAAGAGGCTTTTCCTCGCCACAGCTGAGTGGGTGATCAGAGCAGATCATCCCAGGAATGCACAGGGCAGGGCACTGGGGTGTGCCAGCAGGAGCTGGGCTGGGCTGCTGGAACCCAGCAGGGTTAGGGGCTCCGTGTTTGGGGAGTCCCAGGAGCATCACAGGGTGGGAGGGATGACAAAAAGTTTCTGCTTTGAGCAGATTTTACCTGAGAGGGGTCAGCAGCATCTGCCACACCTTCCCCATACACCAAGGGGCCAGGAAAGTGCAGCTCATTCCTGGGACACCCCCAATGATGGGCACTCAAAACCTCCCTAGGCAGCCCCTGCCAAGGCCTGAGCACCCTGATTAAAAAAAAAAACACCCAAAAATCCACATAAAAAATCACAAAAAAAACCAACAAAAAACCCAAAAAAGCCCCAAACCAAAAAACAAATAAAACCACAAAAAAAAACCAACCAAAAAACCCAAAAAACCCCCAAACTAAAAAACAAACAAAACCACAAAAAAACCAACCAAAAAACCCAAACCAAAACAACAACAACAAAAAAAATTCAAAAAACAAAAAAACCAACCAACCAAACAAACAAACAAACAAAACCAAAAAAACCACCACCAACAAAAAAAGAAACAAAACTAACAAAAAACCCCTAAACAAACAAATTAAAAAAAACCAAAAAAAACCTGATGCTTTGTGCAGGCTGTCCAGAGCAGAGGCTGGACAGAGTTCCAGAATAAAGCAGGAATTTATTGAAAACATCTCCTCCATGAATCCACCTTGGGCAGCACAAGAGCCCAGCCAGGGCTGCACCCAAGATGAACCCAAATGGCCCCAAAATGAACTCAAGATGAACCCAAATGGCCCCAAAATGAACCCAAGATGAACCAAAATGGTCCCAAAATGAACCCAAGATGAACCCAAATGGCCCCAAAATGCACGATGGGCACGGGGTCTGTCCCTGGGATCAGTTCTGCTCCATTTGCATCTTGCAGTTCATTGTCCCATCCCAGCTTTAGCCCAGGCAGTCCCACCCTGCTTGTTTTTCTCTCTCCAGCCCACGGTGTTTGTGCTCCTGGGCTGAGATTTGGATCATTTGTCCTTGGTGCCCAGCTGGAGCAGGAATTGTTTTGTGTCCCTGCTCTGTGCACAGAGCTCAGCATCCCCTGATGTGAACCCAGCCCCACACACTAAAGCAGCTCAGAATGGGAAAACAGAAAAGCCAAAACCTGAAGCATCACCTCTTTCCTTGGGAAATCCCTGCTGAGTTGAGGAAAGGGGAACATCCCCAGGACAGCTGGCAGGATCCTGCCACACTCCTTTATCCATTCCTTGGAAAATGATTCCCTCTCAGTCAACAGAATGTGAAATCCAGATCAGTGTCCACACCCCAGACTGCCAGTGCAGGGATCAGAATGTGACGAGTAGACGGGAGACTTGCTCATCCTCCTAATGCAGCAAAATCTCAACTTTATTGATTAACAGCAATACTTTTATAATCACAATAATAAGGCTCATGCATATTGCCAAACTAGAGCTCACTATTGGTCAGCTATAAAAGTCAGCCACACCTTTTCTCAAGATGTTTGTGGCTTCTTTTTACCTCCTGTTTTCACATAGTTTATAAAACAACTTCTTGCTCAAAGAAACCATGTCCTTGAATTAGGCAGATGTTACCTACTCAGATGCTCTTTCTCACGGTACTTTTCCCATGGACTATGTCTCAGTAAGAAAAAACTGCCCACAAGAATGTGCCAACCATCATTAAATTACACTCTGCTGTTTATTCCATTGTGCTTATGATGTCATTTTTCTCCCCATTCCAGCCATGGGATAAACGATTCCATGGTGCAGCCCAGTCTGAGTGCCTGCCTGCAAGGATGGGATATTTGTGTAAATCAGCCCCGTGGCTCCTGCCATCCCCAGCCCTGCTCATTTGTGTCCTGGTGCCACTCCTGATTACCCACTTGGGCACAGATTGCTGCAATCAGAGGGCAGGAGCAGCTCTCTGCACGGGGGCCTTGGATCAATCTCCTGATCACAGCCACAATCCATGGCCTGGATAAATGCCTGTAACTTTGCACTTTGGGCATTCATTAACTAATTAATGCCACTGATTGCAAGGAGAGGCAGGCAGAGCTGTGAATCAACATGCAGGAGCAGCATGGAAAGAGTGAAGGAAGAGCAGAACTGGAGACACGAATGAGGGTGGAGGGGCTTTGATGGCTTCTAACTCAGCACCCCTGAAAATAAACCCTGCTCAGACCTGCAGCATTCTCCTCCTGCTCTACTCAAGCTGCTGGCCTGCAGAATCAAGTTTGTTCTTGATTCCTTCATGGTTTACACCCACCTTGAGCACACTGTCCCTGGGGATCTCAGCTCAGAGCCAGGCTGGGACTGGGGTCCCACAGCCAAACCCAAACCCACCAGGGCTGCTCCTCCCTGAGCCCTCCCAGCACAATTCCAGGGATGCTGAGGCTGGAATGCAGGGCTGGGGAATTCCAGGCATTGCAGCACAATTCCAGGGATGCTGAGGAATTGCAGGCAGTGCCCAGGTACCAGCCAGGCCCAGCACCTGGAGCTGCTCTCTCATCTGGGGGTTTGGTCCCCTCTGTGCCCCACGGGACAGCCCCAGGAACACAGAATTATTTAACTTGGAGAGGACCTAAGGTTGACTGAGTGCAGCTGCTGGCAGCACTGCCCAGGCCACACTGAACAATGTCCCCAAGTGCCACCCCCAGAGGGCTGCTCAGCCCCAGGGATGGCTCTGCCCCAGCTCCCTGTGATAGCTCAGCTTTGGCTTTTCTGTTTTCCCATTCTGAGCTGCTTTAGTGTGTGGGGCTGGGCTCACATCAGGGCATGCTGAGCTCTGTGCACAGAGCAGGGACACAAAACAATTCCTGCTCCAGCTGGGCACCAAGGACAAATGATCCAAATCTCAGCCCAGGAGCACAAACACCGTGGGCTGCAGAGAGAAAAACAAGCAGGGTGGGACTGCCTGGGCTAAAGCTGGGATGGGACAATGAACTGCAAGATGCAAATGGAGCAGAACTGACCCCAGGGACAGACCCCGTGCCTGGCCGTGCATTTTGGGGCCATTTGAGTTCATCTTGGGTTCATTTTGGGGCCATTTTGGTTCATCTTGGGTTCATTTTGGGACCATTTTGGTTCATCTTGGGTTCATTTTGGGGCCATTTGGGTTCATCTTGGGTTCATTTTGGGGCCATTTTGGTTCATCTTGGGTGCAGCCCTGGCTGGGCTCTGGTTCTGCCCCAGGTGGATCCATGGAGGAGATGCTGTGAATCAATCCCTGCTTTGTTCTGGAGCTCTGGTCTCTGCTCTGGGCCATCCTGCACAGGGCATCCCCAGCACATTGTCCACGAGGGCAGGAGGGCAAGGAGGCACAATTGTCATTAGCTGAGAGCAATCAATTGTGGGATCAATTAAACAATCTGCTGAGCTGTGGGGGCACAGACCCTGCTGCTGCCCCTTTACTGCTCCCAGACAATCTGGTTCATTGCAGGCTCCTGCTGACCCTTCCGACAGGAACTCTGCTGAACTCAGAAATGGGCAGGGGCATTGAACCTGTTTCCCATTTCCTTATTTACAGTAATATAACATAACATAATATAAAATTATGTAAAATCATATTACAATAAAATATAAAGAATACAAAGTTATATACAATCTATCAATATAGTGATTATTCTATATTATTATAATTATTATATTAAGTATTATTAATTATTATATAATAAATAGTTATATAACATAATATCTTTATGTTAAAATAAAATATAAATAATACAAAATTATATACAGTCTATCAACATATTAATTATTATATATTATAATTATCATATTAAGTATTAAGAATTATTATATAATAAATAGTTATATAACATATTTATGTTAAAATAAAATAGAAATAATATAAAATTATATACAATCTATTAACATATTAATTATTATATATTATAATTATTATGTTAAGTATTATTAATTATTAATTAATCAATAGTTATGTAACATAATAGATTAATGTTAAAATAAGATATAAATAATAAAAATTATATACAATCTATAAATATATTAATTATTAATTATTATTATAATTATTAAATTAAGTATTACTAATTATTAATTAATCAATGGTTATGTAACATAATAGATTAACGTTAAAATAAAATATAAATAATACAAAATTATATACAATCTATAAATATATTAGTTATTATATATTATTATAATATATAATATATTATTATATATTATTATATATTATAATAATAATATATAATATTATTGAATAATACTTGAATATATATTGAATATATAATATTATTGAATAATACTCAATTATTCTATTGAGTATTATTAATTATTAATTAATCAGTAGTTAAATAACATACTAGATGAATGTTAAAATAAAATATAAACAATATAAAATGATAAAATAGAATATAACAAATCCTGTATTTCATTTCCAAGCCCTGGCACAGGGCCCAAAGACACAGCAAGGCTGGGGGAAAGTCCTGCCTTTCTCTCCAGCAGGTCCACATCTGCTGATGCTGGGCCCCATCCCTGCAGCCAGCACTCCCAATAAACAGAATAATTCACAGAGAAACCTGACTGTGATAGTGGAGCCCTGAAAATGTAAAAGACAGAACTCTGAAATGTTGGGCTTTGTGTTTTCTCAGATCACTGCACCTGCATAAGCAGTATGATAAATGATATAATTGTTAGATGTGATGATTGTTTAGTAATTAAATATAATTATTCTATAACCATAAGAAGAACCTATGAGAAGGAAGAAGATTAATTAGTAATTAAATATATTCTATAACCATAAGAAGAACCATGAGAAACTATGTTGGAAATTTAGCTGAAATCTCTGTATACAATAGAACAATGTAAGTTTAATATTTAACATGAAAGTTATGTAACAATAGAGTATAAAACACCTTCACCTCGAATGTATGGTGGGAATTAGATTTGGGTAATACCCCAATTCCCAGAGCTCTTAATAAAAAGTATCACATATAATCCCTATGTGATTGTGTACACAAAGGGATTTCTGTACACAAAGGGGTTTCTGTACACAAAGGGGGTTTCTGGACATAAAGAGGATTTCATAATCCCTATGTGATTGTGTGTTTTTGACCCCTAACAACTGCAGCTCATGGAAGCAGTGACAGGATAGTCCAGCTCTTCATTTCTGCATTGGAATTTGTACTTTCCTTTGGCTTTTTTAAAACTGAAAGTCAAAATGGATTTTTGGTTTTGTTTTTTTTTCAGAAACTGCCCAAAGCAAAGACTTTAATTTTTAAGCAGTTCACTGTTCTGCTTTCCCCAGGGCATCCCAGGGCAGTGGAGGTTTTGGCGCAGCAATTCCAGAGGCTGGCATGGAGCACACTGCCTCTGTTCACTGCTGCGACCTCAGCACCAGAAAGCAGAGGCAGTGATGTGAAAGATTTACTCATTTTTAATTAGTGAGAAGGCAAAGCCCATCAGTGCCTCACCTGGACTCCTCTGCTGTCAGTGCCAGAGAGGAGAGACCATCAGTGCTGCTGGGCTGGGAGCTCTGCTGGCCCTGCAGCCACTGAGCCCTGAGTGAGCCCACAGCCACAGGGACTGCAGGGCCCAGAACCCCTTTGTGTGCAGAAACCCCATTTATGTACAGAAACCCCTTTGTGTACAGAAACCCCATTTATGTACAGAAACCCCATTATGTACAGAAACTCCCTTTGTGTGCAGAAACCCCATTTATGTACAGAAACCCCTTTATGTACAGAAACCCCTTTGTGTGCAGAAACCCCTTTATGTACAGAAACCCCATTTATGTACAGAAACCCCATTTATGTACAGAAACCTCCTTTATGTACAGAAACCCCTTTGTGTACAGAAACCCCCTTTATGTACAGAAACCCCTTTGTGTGCAGAAACCCCCTTTATGTACAGAAATCCTCTATATGTACAGAAACCCCATTTATGTACAGAAACCCCATTTATGTACAGAAACCTCCTTTATGTACAGAAACCCCTTTGTGTACAGAAACCCCCTTTATGTACAGAAACCCCTTTGTGTACAGAAACCCCTTTATGTACAGAAACCCCATTTATGTACAGAAATCCCATTTATGTACAGAAACCCCCTTTGTGTACAGAAACCCCATTTATTCCCAGAAACCACCTTTATGTCCAGCAACCCCCTTCATCCCCAGAAATCTCCTTTATGTCCAGAAATTCCCTTTATTCCCAGAAACCACCATTATGTCCAGAAATTCCTTTTATGTCCAGAAACCCGCTTTACTTCCAGAAATCCCCTTTATTCCCAGAAATCTCCTTTATTTTCAGAAATCTCCTTTATGTCCAGAAACGCCTTTACATCCAGAAACCCCCTTTATGTCCAGAAACCCTCTTTATGTCCAGCAATCCCATTTATTCCCAGCAATCCCATTTATTCCCAGCAATCCCCGTTT
Organism: Geothlypis trichas; assembly: GCA_009764595.1. Classification (NCBI taxonomy): domain Eukaryota; kingdom Metazoa; phylum Chordata; class Aves; order Passeriformes; family Parulidae; genus Geothlypis; species Geothlypis trichas. Next base: position 35,730,417 of record CM019908.1, read on the forward strand.
ATTCCCAGCAATCCCATTTATGTCCAGCAATCCCCTTTATTCCCAGCAATCCCCTTTATTACCAACAATCCCATTTATTCCCAGCAATCCCCTTTACATCCAGAAATCCCCTTTATGTCCAGAAACCTCATTTCTGTCCAGCAATCCTGTTTATTCCCAGCAATCCCCTTTATGTCCAGCAATCCCCTTTATTCCCAGCAACCCCATTTATGTCCAGCAATCCCCTTTATCCCATTTATTCCCAGCAATCCCCTTTATTCCCAGCAATCCCATTTATTCCCAGCAATCCTGTTTATTCCCAGCAATCCCATTTATTCCCAGCAATCCCATTTATTCCCAGCAATCCCAGTTTATTCCCAGCAATCCCATTTATTCCCAGCAGTGGGGGCAGAGCTGGGCACTCCCCAGAGCCCCCAGAGCTGTTTCCCCAGCCCTGTGTTCTTCTCTGGCACTCAGCTCCTGACTCCAGAGGGTTTTCCTGCCTTGGCACCATCTCAGCCACATTGAGATGTTCTGGAGGCTGCAGGAGCAGCGTTTGTTTCACAATAAAGCCATAAAAACACACAGCTGCAATTTGTAAGGAGATCTGTGCACAAGATCCAGACACATCAACCTCCAGCTGACTGTGTCTGAATTATTAAATCAATATTTTATTCTTTTAGGAGGAAAAAACATCACATCTGAGAGGAAAATTATTTTTAATACAAACAAAACACGGGCCTTGAAAGGCTCAGCCTACCGTGCCTACACTCACAGCCCCCTCAGATGGAGAAGGTCTTTATTAAAAATGCTCTTTAAAGTTAAATGAATTCTTGTTTTGCAGGCAGTGCCTGTTCCAAGCAGAAGCACAGCTTTGCTGTGATTCCAGGGAAAGGCTTTTCTCTTCAAAGGAGAAAAAGGAGAAATACATTTAAAAAAAGATATTTCGTTTCATGGGGTAAAGCCTGGTCTAAGAACTGACTGGCTTGGGTTGGAGGGACCCCAAACCCCCCCAGTGCCACCCCTGCCATGGCAGGGACACCTCCCACTGTCCCAGGTGCTCCCAGCCCCAATGTCCAGCCTGGCCTTGGGAATTCCATCTGGCTGCTCTGGGAATTCCATCCCAGCCCTTCACAGGGAGCAATTCCTTCCCAATATCCATTCAAATCTCCACTTTCCCAGTGGGAGCCCACTCCCTGTGTACCCCCAGTGTCCCCACATTCCAGCCTGGCCTTGGGCACTGCCAGGGATCCAGGGGCAGCTCTGGCAATTTTGCTGGTCAATCCCCACCTGGTGCCATTGGTTCAAAACCAATGATGGCCACATTGACTCCAACAGGTGAACATGAAAAAGTTCATTTGGAGAGGTTTCAGTGAATCCTTCCAGCTCAGAAATGTCCCAGCAGAGCTGGAGACCCCTCCCTGAAAAGCTGCTTAGGATGTGCAGCTCAATCAAGCAGGAGAATTTACAGAGACTGGGATTTTTTCTCTCTCTAAATAAATAACAAGCTGAGAAAGAAGAGGAGTGTTCAGAGAATGCTCAGTGAATTGGCAAAGATTTCTTTGCCTTTTTTGAAATCAAACCCTTCATTTTATCAGCAGCTGACTCCAAAATGAGCTACACAAGGCACTGGGGGAAGGAGATGATCTTTAAGGTCCCTTCCAAGCCAGAGCATTCAATGATTTACCTTGAAAATTATCCTCAGAGTTAAATATTGGCAAATTATTCACTTCTCTTAAAGAAGGAGAAAGGAAAGGGATGGGGTTGTGGTCTGCAGTGAAGGTGAGAGCACAGGATCAGCTCTCTGACTGCTCATTATTTAAAAAAAAGAACAAAAAATAAAATCCTTGGTTCTCTCCCAAAGCCAAGCCCTGCTGAGCACCTGGATGAGGAAATACAACAATCAAAAAGCAGTTGGAGACTCCTCCCTCTCTCGCAGGAGAGGAAGGGGAAAAGTTCAATTTAGAGCAATTTTGACAAATCTGAAGCATCCAGTCAGGGCTGAGAGGAACTTCTCACAAACTCCTAAAAGCTCCCAGCCAGCTCCAGGTCTGTCTCTGGGAAGGGAAACTGGGACAAACTGGGAATGCAGAAATGCTCTTTTTCCCTGCAAAGGACACGGAGGTTTCCCTTTCAAGGAAAAACATCATTTCTGCGTTTCCAGCATTCCCAGTTTGGCCCATTTCCCTTCCCAGTGTGGAGCCTTTAAACACAGGAAGCTCAGGGGGAAGGAACCCATGGAGAAGGGCCAGGATTGCTCTGAGAACAGAGATTGAATTGGGAAGAGCCAGGGCAGAGGCAGCAGTGTCCAGGACACACAGAGTGTGGAGCCTGCACTGGCCCTGGAGCATAACCCAGCTGGAACTGCTCACAGAAACACCCAGAGCAGCTCTGTGCATCTAGAGGGGAAAATTCAGAGCCTCCTGGGAGCTCTGCCATCATTTGTTCTCATTTCTCTGACTTCTCTTCATTTCTGCTCGGGATTAACTCTCCCACAATGATCACAGCAAAGGGAAAGCTGCTCCCAGGGGGTGCCATGAAAGCAATATTTACCAAAGTAAACCCAAGCAAAGAAATCAAAATATGAAGAACTGAGTTAAAAACAAAACAAAACAAAACAAAAAAACCAAAAACAAACAATCACAAAGTCCTTCAAAAAGAGAATCAAAATGGATTTAACTCTTGCTCAACCACTAAAAATTCTGGAACCTTTTTGGGAGGCTGAAAAGCAGAGAAAAAAAACATCCCAAACTGACCAAAACCTCCCAAAATCATCCTTTGCACATCTTCACATCGCCCACATTATGCACAGTTTATTCCCTCGGGATTTTACCTCAATGAAGAAAAGCCACATAACATTATCACCTTGGGTTTTTGCTCCTGTTATCTTGGGTTCAGACCAGTACAAGCCAGGCAAGGATGTCAGCACACAAACTGCTCCTCACATGCCCCAAGCAAAGCCATTTTCAGCATTTTATTGGCACAGGAAGCCAAAATGAGCAAGCTCGAGCCCTGGGCAGCCCACTCCACCTTAATCTAGCTTTTATTGACAATTTCCTAATTTTCAGTGCCTTGTCCTCGGGGAGGCAAACCCCAAGCTCCATCTGGGGATACCCTGGGTTCACTCTCCTCCCTGTGACCCAACCAACCCCAAATGAAGCTGCTCTCCCTGGCCTGGCCTGGCCTGGCTGCCTGGGGAGCTCCCAGGGCTGTCTCCCAGTGCTCTTGGTTGAACTGAAAATCATTAAAAACCACTAAAAAAACATTAAAAACCACTAAAAACCATTAAAAACTATTAAATCCATTCCACTCCTTGATGTGTTTTTCCACCCTGAAAACTGAACAAAATGCAGAAGCCCCAGGGCACTCACCTGAGCAGGAGCAGTTCCAGGAGATCCCTCAGGGATGTGAAACCAGGGAAACAAATACCTGGGCTGGCCTGGGGTGGTGGCAGGGCCTGGCATAGCCCTTTGCCCTGTCCCTGCCCACCCCACAGCCAGGAATCCCCTCCCAGTGCCCCACCAACCCTCCCCTCTGGCACTGGGCAGCCATTCCCCCTTGTTCTGGCACTCTGAAGTATTCCAAGCTCATTTTTCCAAGGCAGAAGAACGTTCCTTTATCCCCTTGATTATGAAAATATCCAGCACACACCCAAATAAAAATTACTGGGAGCTGGAGAAAGTATCTCACTCACTGCAAGCAAACAGAAGTCTATGGATTTATGGAGAAATAACTTAAAATTTAGGTCTCCTGGGAAAAAAATCACAATCAGAGCATCTTTGGAGCAGCACAGAGATATCCTGATGTCCCTCCAGCCACATCCCACCTGTGCAGCCACAGTGACTCTTTTGTTCCCAATATCCTCAGATTTCTGATGGATCTCACTAAATTTGCACACAAATCTTGACTGGCAGTAGCCCCCTCTGGTTTTCCACCTCTCCAGTAAAAATCAGCAGCCCTGTGTTATTTTCCCCATTATTTCCTGGAATCCCAGAGTGTCCCTAGCTGAAGGGACCCACAAGGATCCAGTCTAACCCCTGGCCCTGCACAGACACCCCAACAACTCCCACCCCATCCCTGACAGCATTTTCCACTTGAATCCTGGCAAAAAAATACTCTTCAACAAGTTTCACCCCTGAAATCAGGCTTGAAATGCTTCTTAATTACAAAAGTTAAATATTTATTTATACAAATATGATGAGAAAAATCTCATGCAGACTCTTCACACACAGGAACAGAACCCAAATCCAACTGGGATGGCTTCACCACAGAACTGGGGTTGGAAGGCTGAGGGGAACCCTGCCCACGGCAAGTTCTGGGCCGGAGAGTTCTCCCATGGAACATGTGCCAAGGTTTCCACACTCTTCACCAAGATTTACAATGAATAGCTGATTACTACTACTCAAGGACTGGACAGAGACAGATGAGCAGTGGGAGTGGGTCCTGCAGACCACCAGACCCCACACGCTTGGTGGGAATGCAGAGGTGCCAAAAGATTGCTTGAGATAATTCCCCTAAGTGATGGAAATGCCTTGAGATTGCTCTGGATGGCATCTGCTTCTGCTTAATTATAAATCTGCATCGGAGTCATAACTTGTGTATATTACAAGAAATTTGCATAATTAAAACAATTAAGGGATCGACATATCATGGCAATTAGAAATGCATCGAACTCTGGATGTTGTACAAAAGAGAGCTTCAATATGAAACATTAATTCTTTGAGAACAGAACGTCCTTCCCAGTCCTGCAGAACAGCCTTCCCCACTGCAGTGGGGGCTCCCCAAACTCCCTTCAGAGGCAGCTTTGACCCCCCATTCCTGGTGCTGCTCTGGGACCCCGAGCGTTTCCTCCTTTCCTGGAACCCCTTCCCGCAGCCCAGCCCGGGCTCGTGTCTTTATTGCCAGCTCCACTTGCTCTTATCTCATTTTCCGCAGCCTTATCCTGTTTTCCTTGTCCCTCTTTTTGAGGATGAGGATGAACTGGTTGAAGAAATGCTCCTGGTCCTTCTTCTTGGGGACCAGGCGGAAGCGCTGGTCCCGGCCGTGCTTCTCGGCGAACTCCTTGAAGGTTGTCCTGGGGAAAGGCAAAGTCCCTGAAGGTTGTGCTGGGGGAAAGGGGACCTGGGCAGCTGGGACAGTGCCTGGCACCCCCAGGGTCCTTCCCTGCACCCACACCAAGAACCAGGGTGCTCAAAGAGAATCCCACTCTATTGCCACAGAGATGGGTTCACTCAATAATAGCTGCTCGTAAGTAAATCGCTTGGGTTTCAGGATGGCAAACTTAAATTCATTTTGCTTGGTTTTTCTTGCTAGACCATGATGCAAAAGGTACAAGGGTTGATCTTTGATGTTTATAGCTTGGTTTTCATTATTTTTTCATCTTTCCCTTACTGTACATAGTCTCTATTGCACCAATGGTGTCTTTTCTATCACCTCTACTGGGACCAGAAAAGGGACTGGGGAGCTGGGGCAGTGCCTGCCACCTGTCACAGACATCTTTCATGGAAAATCCTTTCCTTAGGATTTTTCCTCCTGAGAAGCTGAGAGGCCTCAGGAACAAAATGCAAACATTGATTATCTGCTGCTGTGGAATGCAACAGGTGCATCTGGGATTGGTCTCATGTGGTTGTTTCTAATTAATGGCCAATCACAGTCAGCTGGCTTGGACCGAGAGCTGAGCCACAAGCCTTTGTGATCGTTCTTTTCTATTCCATTCTTAGCCAGCCTTCTGATGAAATCCTTTCTTCTATTCTTTTAGTATCGTTTTAATGTATTATATATCATAAAATAATCCATCAGCCTTCTGAAACATGGAGTCAGATCCTCATCTCTCCCCCCATCCTCAGACCCCTCTGAACATGGTCACACATCCCCCAGGCTCCTGCCCTGCACCCACACCAAGAACCAGCACATGGGAATGTGTGACAGGAACGGGATGGAGGATCCTCCTCCTCCTCCTGGGATGGAGGAAGGTCAGCCCCCACGAGGGCTCTGGGCACTGGAGCAGCCAGCAAGGATTAAAATGGGATTTCAGAAGGGTTGGTGGCTGGCAGGAGGCTGCTGAGCCAGTAAAGCCACGCTCACAGAGCAGGGACAGGGAGGTTTTATTTCAGCTCCTGCATGTTTTGTATTTCCAAGCCAGCTCTCTCCTAGCAGGGTTTTCTGCCTTCATTGCCTTTCAGGCTGCATGCCTGGCTCCTTTCCCCAAGGTGACTCTTTGCTTTTTATTGGAAATATTTGGGATTTATTCCTCTCATTGTGTGCCTAAATCAAGGCAGGGAAAGGAGCTTCCTCAGTGCTTTGTTGTCCCAGTGAGCTCCCAAAACCCTTCAGGGGTGAAATGCCCCTGGCTCCTGGGCCAGCACAGCTTTTCCTCTGGGCACTGGAATATCAGTGCTGGAAGCAGAGTTTGGGTGGGACATCAGCCCAGAATATCCCTAATTTTGTTGTAAAATGCTTCTTGTAATTACAATTATTCCAGCCCCACGTGCTGTTTGGATCTGTGCACCCACGCAGGTCGTACTGAATAATTATCTGCATGTTTTATCAGAGAAAACAGTCATTTCTTTGTTCCAGCAATTTAACAATATTTATAATATAATCCCCTTTATTTTCATGTAATTTACAAATGAGAAAGCACTGCCCTAAGCACTGCCACTGCCACTGTGTGAGTCTGGATCCTTGGCTAGCAAAACAAAGTAAAACATAAATTGTGCCTTGCACGCTGTATTTAATTTATTCACAGAATTGTGGAGCCACAGAAGGGTTTGGGTTGGGAGAGACCTCACAGATCATCCTGTTCCAGCCCCCTGCCATGGGCAGGGACACATTCCATGGATTTAATGGTGTGGCATTAACAGGAACTTTGAGAAATTATATTTCTCTTCCACCAAAGCCCAAGACTAAATGCAATTTCTGAGTAATTACACCTGCATGTATAATATGGATGAGACTGAACATTGTGGTACTGATTTTCCATAAGTAAAGTGTGTTCTATAATCACTGCATATACAGGAATATAAAATAAATGTGCTGTGCAAAGTGCTGCACGTTCTGAGGGAGAGAGGGAGAGGGGAAGGGACAGGGAGAGGGAGAGTGGGAGACACAGATGGAACATTTCCTCTCCCAGGAATGCAACAAAATTCTGGAAAATACCAGGGAAGAGACCCCACCCCAGCATTGGAACTGGCATCTTCCTCATGCTAGGAAGAATTCCGGGCTGAAAAGCTCAGCCTAAATGACAAAGCCAAGCTTCCCAACCCTGCCTAAGGCAGCACTCACCTTGGGGATAACTTGGATTCTTCCAGAAGCTTCTTGAATTCTTCCTTGGCCAACAGCAGCTTGTTCTTCTTCTCTTTGTACTCCTCCCTGACCCGGGTCTTGACAAACTGCTCAAAAATCTGGCCAGGGAAGGGAGCCAGGACAAGGAGTTATGGACAAAGCCTTGGGGGTTTTGGCAAGCCCAGGGCCTGCAGTCCTCATCTGCCTCCCCATGAGCCCAGGAGCTTTTGTTCCATCACCTCCAAGGACTGGCTCCCTGTCCTGGCAGTAATTGGGCATTAATTAAAGGGTAGCAGAGCTGGTATTGATCCCAGAGCCCCAGACTGGTTTGGGCAGGAAGGACTCCAAGCCCAGCCAGTGCCAGCCCTGCCATGGCTGATTAAATGATGATTCCATGGATGATAAAATGATGATTCCATGGCTGATAAAATTATGATTCCATGGATGAGAAAATGATGATTCCATGGCTCCAAGGAATGTCTCTTGACTGACTCATGTGCCCAGGTGTTGTCCTTGCCCATTCCCTGAAATGAATCCCCAACTCCCTGCTCAGCTCTTTAGCAGCCCTTTCCATCCTGGCAGCTCCTCATACATTTTCATTCCTGTGTTTCCTTATTACTTTGTTTCACTTTTTTTTTTTCCTTAGGAAAGGAGATATTGGAAAGGGAGCAAATGAAGATGTATGTGCCCAGTCCTGTGGTAAATACCTACAGGAAGCTCTCTGGAGAACCATGGGACAATATGGAATAAGTTCATTTTTCATCCTGTTTATTTAAAAAATGGACGATTCAATATTAAAAATTATTCCTTCTGCAGGATGACAAAAGACTTTTAAGGGAGAGAAATAACCACAAACAGCACATTCACCTTCCCTGCAAATCCCTGCATCTCTCCTGAACTCTGTAGACTCATCTGCAGACTTTGGAACCCTTAGTGATCATTAATGCCCAAATTACCAAGGCAGCAAAACCCCACATCCCTTTGGAGCTCCAGAAAAACCCAACCCTGGCAGAGAGTCAGGCCCCAGTGCTCTGTCCAGTGGGGCCAGCACCAACCCCTGCCACACTCCTGGGAAAGGTCCCAAACAGTGGAAATCCAGCAGTGTCTCTGCACTGTCCCAATAATCCAGGGCAGAACCTTCCTCTGGGGCCACTTCCCTGAGAACCCAGACAGGTTTCCCATTCCCAGATCCCCATTCCCAGGTTCCCTGTTCCTGGTCCCCTTTCCGAGGTCCCCATTCCAAGTTCTTATTCCAAGTTCCCATTCCAAGTTCCCATTCCCACGTTCCCTATTCCTGGTCTCCCCATTCCCAGCTCCCCATTCCCGAATTCCCCATTCCCAGGTTCCCATTCCTGGTCCCCATTCCCAGTTCCCCATTCCCAGATCCCCATTCCCAGTTCCCCATTCCCAGATCCCCATTCCCAAGTCCCCATTCCCAGTTCCCCACTCTCAGGTCCCCATTCCCAGTTCCCCACTCTCAGGTCCCCATTCCCAGCTCCCCATTCTCAGGTCCCCATTCCTGGTCCCCATTCCCAGGTTCCCCCATTCCCAGCTCCCCATTCCAAGGTTCCCCATTCCCAAGTCCCCATTCCCAGGTCCCCATTCCCAGATTCTCCATTCCCAGCTCCCTATTCCCAAGTCTCCATTCCTGGTCCCCATTCCCAGCTCCCCATTCCCACATTCCCCATTCCCAGTTCCCCATTCCCAGGTCCACATTCCCAGGTTCCCATTCCCATGTTCCCACTCTCAGGTTCCCCATTCCCAGGTCCCCATTCCCAAGTTCCCATTCCCAAGTTTCCCAGGCTCAGGAGCTGTTTCTGCACCCCAAGGGTCCCTGTGATCAAACCTTGGAGCAGCTGCTTGTCCAAGGAGAGAGCCCTGAGAACCACAGAATATCCTGATGGGAAGGGACTCACAACTCCCAGACCCCAAACCCCACAGAGCCCAGCTCCCAAACCCCAAACCCACAGAGTCCAGTTCTCAGACCCCAAACCCCACAGAGCCCAGACCCCAAACCCCACAGAGCCCAGCTCCCAAACCCCAAACCCACAGAGTCCAGTTCTCAGACCCCAAACCCCACAGAGCCCAGCTCCCAAACCCCAAACCCACAGAGTCCAGTTCTCAGACCCCAAACCCCACAGAGCCCAGACCCCAAACCCCACAGAGCCCAACTCCCAGACCCCACAAACCCCACAGAGCCCAGCTCCCAGACCCCAAACCCCACCCTGTGCCTGGTGAGCATCGCTCCACTGGGCAGAGCCAAACCTGTGAGTGTCCCCAGGGAAATTCTGATTTTATGGAATTCATTTCCCCTCCCAGGGTAGCTGCTGTAGGATCCTGGTCAATTCTGGGGTGTCAGCTGCAGCAAGGCCATGGGGCTGGGCACAGGGCACTCACCTGGGGCATGGGCACTCACCTGGGGCAGGGGGCACTCACCTGGGGGACAGGGCACTCACCTGGGGCATGGGGCACTCACCTGGGGCAGATGGCACTCACCTGGGGCTCGGGGCACTCACCTGGGGCACGGGGCACTCACCTGGGGCTCGGGGCACTCACCTGGGGCACGGGGCACTCACCTGGGGCTCACGGCACTCACCTGGGGCTCGGGGCACTCACCTGGGGCACGGGGCACTCACCTGGGGCTCACAGCACTCACCTGGGGCTCACAGCACTTACCTGGGGCTTGGGGCACTCACCTGGGGCATGGGGCGCTCACCTGGGGCTCGGGGCACTCACCTGGGGCATGGGGCACTCACCTGGGGCTCACAGCACTCACCTGGGGCTCATGGCACTCACCTGGGGCTCACGGCACTCACCTGGGGCAGATGGCACTCACCTGGGGCTCACAGCACTCACCTGGGGCTCACAGCACTCACCTGGGGCACAGGGCACTCACCTGGGGCTCAGGGCACTCACCTGCTTCCTCTCCTCGGGGTTGAGCAGGAGGTAGCGTGGGTCAAACACGATCTTGTGCAGCTCCTTCTCCCACGTGGAGAATGCTGACACCTGGGCACACACAGAGCATTTGTGAGGCTGTGAGTGCTCCCGAGCTGAGCAGCCCTGGGCAGCATCCTTGGCATGGCTGATTTTAATCTCTGGCAGAGCTCGGGTGGCCCCTTGTCGCAGACACATTTTATGAAAAATCCTTTCTTCAGGATTTTTCCTCCTGAGAAGCTGAGGTGCCTCAGGAACAAAATGCAAACATTGATTATCTGCTGCTGTGGAATGCAACAGGTGCATCTGGGATTGGCTCATGTGGTTGTTTCTAATTAATTAATTAATGGCCAATCACAGCCCAGCTGGCTCATGTTTTGTGGAAAGAGCCAAACACTCCACACCTTTGTGGAAGTTGTAAAGCTGGGATGTTTATTACAGCACCAGATGCATGTGGAGATTCTAATCTCCACACAACTTACACAAAGATTTGGAGCTTTTGGCCATCTCCACAATACACTCAAAGTCTGTCCAACACACAAACCTTTCTTATCTTTCTTTCTCTTTCTATTCTTAGCCAGCCTTCTGATGAAACCCTTTCTTCTATTCTTTTAGTATAATTTCAATATAATATATATCATAAAATAATAACTCAGCCTTCTGAAACATGGAGTCAGCTCCTCGTCCCTTCCCTCATCCTCAGACCCCTGTGAACACCACCACAGCCCTGGGCACTGCCAGGATGGGTTTGCTGCCCTGGAGATTCCAGCCTGCTGCAGCTCCTCCAGCACGGCTGGGCAGGAAACCCATTCCCAGATCCCCATTCCCAGCTCCCCATTCCCAGGTCCCTATTCCCATGTTCCCATTCCCAGCTCCCCATTCCCAGCTCCCCATTCCCCGGTTCCCCATTCCCATGTTCCCATTCCCAGCTCCCCATTCCCAGTTCCCCATTCCCATGTTCCCATTCCCAGCTCCCCATTCCCAAGTTCCCATTCCCAGGTTCCCCATTCCCAAGTTTCCCAGGCTCAGGAGCTGTTCCTGCACCCCAAGGGTCGCTGTGATCAAACCTTGGAGCAGCTGCTTGTGCAAGGTGAGAGCCCTGAGAACCACAGAATATCCTGGTGGGAAGGGACTCACAACTCCCATCTCCTAAACCCCACAGAGCCCAGCTCCCAAACCCCACAGAGCCCAGCTCCCAGACCCCAAACCCCACAGAGCCCAGCTCCCAGACCCCAAACCCCACAGAGCCCAGCTCCCAGACCCCAAACCCCACAGAGCCCAGAGCCCACAAACCCCACAGAGCCCAGACCCCACAAACCCCACAGAGCCCAGCTCCCAGACCCCAAACCCCACAGAGCAGGCAGGAAATGCCATTTGTGCTGCAGCTTGGGCAGCAGAGGCACCAATGCCCACAAAGGGACAATTCTAACTCCAGAGCTGGAGCTGGCACCAGCTGGGGCACACAGGGAGGGCTGGCACTGAACACCCCCAGAGCAGCACAGGGATGGCAATGTGCCATCCTGCAGGGCTGCTCCCACCTCCTGGAGCCAGGGGATCACAGAGCACTTTGGGATGGAGGGACCTCAGAGCCCACCCAGACCCATCCCCTGCCTGGGCAGGGACAGCTCCCCCCAGCTCAGAACCTTCTACAGCATCCCTGCTAATTCACTGGTGACAGGAAATTCTGAAGGAAATAAAATATTCTAATCACTCCAACTAATTACAAAAGAATGAATTCACTAAAAAAAAAAAAAAAGAGAATGTGAAGTATAATTAAAGAGTAATTAACACTCCAGCAGGAAAGCTCTGATGAAGCAAAGTGGCTTTAAGTGGACTCATTTTCCTCTCAGAGTGGTTTGAGAGTGGAAAATCCAAAGCTCAGGCTGCCTTGGGGATCTGGGGCCATTGGAAAATCCAAAGCTCAGGCTGCCTTGGGGATTTGAGACCTTTGGGATACCCAAAACCCAGGCAGCCTTTGGGATCTTAGGACATTGGAAAATCCAAAGTCCAGATAGTCTTTGGGATCTGGGGCCATTGGGATTACCCAAGTTCAGGCTGCCTTTGGGACACCCAAAGCTCAGGCTGCCTTTGGGGTCTGAGACCTTTGGAAAATCCAAAGCTCAAGCTGCCTTTAGGATCTTAGACCTTTGGGTTTCCCAAAGCTTGAGCTGCCTTTGGGATCTGAGGCCATTGGAAAACCCAAAGCCCAGGCAGCCTTTGGGATCTGAGACCTTTGGGACAAAAGCCCAGGCTGCCTTTGGGATACCCAAAGCTTGAGCTGCCTTTAGGATCTGAGACCTTTGGAAAATCCAAAGTCCAGGTTGTCTTTGGGATCTGGGGCCATTGGGATTACCCAAGCTCAGGCTGGCTTTGGGATCTGAGACCATTGGGATTCCCAAAGCTTGAGCAGCCTTTGGGATCTGAGACCTTTGGAAAACCCAAAGCCCAGGCTCCCTTTGGGATACCCAAAGCCCAGGCAGCCTTTGGGATCTGGGCCAGGTCCCCCCAGCATCCCCTTCCCACAGCCCTGTTCCCCTCCCTGTGCCCCTGTCCCTGGGGTTCCCAGCAGCAGGAATTCTCTTCTCCTGGTGCCTTTCACACTCTCCTGGACCTCAGCTCTGTTCCCTGCACAAATCCCCCTCTGAGCTCAGGCTAATTAAGCTCAGACTAGTTCATCACATAATCATTCCAGCTGATGATTCTGTGCTTAGCAATTATTACACTGCACATTTGGCAAACATCACCTGAAATAACCTGGTAATTCTGATTTCATCCCAGGTACACCTCACACACCAATCCCCCTCTCTCCCTGGGATTAAGGGAGAACCTTGAGAACAAAAACCCCTGGAATCCTCTCAGAAGCCTTGAGAGCACCCAGCAGGGAGCACACCTTCCTGGAAATTCTGGCTTAAAACGTGGATATTTTGAGAGGGAGCCAGGAGGAACCTTAAATTCTCCTCTTCCTCTTGGAATTTTGTGGAAACTCTGAAATTTCCAGAAGAAGATCCAGATTCCATTTTGACAGAGGAAAACTCACCCCAGGTTTCAGAATAAAGAGTGGCTGTGTCTTGGAGCTCCCCCAAACCCCCTCTATTTTTAAAATGTTACAATAAATATTCTTCTCTTGACATAATTTCTGTGGGAAGCTGCAGAACTCCACTGGCAAACTCCATCTGCTTCGAGCTCTTTGTGATTCCATCCAGCAGCTCCTTCAGGAGGAAAGGGCAGGGGGTGGTCATTAAAGAATCAGATTTAAGTGGCATTAATGGTCTCCCTGTGCTTCAGCCACGCCAAGCAGCTGCTGCTGAGCTGGACAGTTGGAAAATGTTCAGGGTAAAAGCAAAGTAACCTCTTCTCTCCTCATTCTTAAACATCAGCAAATCCAAACTGTGAATCTCCCAAATTTCTTTATTTTGGGAGCAAATCTTACATAGAAACAGCTGAGAATCCTGTTCTAGAACACCCCTAATCCTTGCAAACACTGACTTATTGCCCCCCGAGTTCCAATCTGCCAGCAAAGTCCTCACCCAGGGCTCCTTCATGGCCCTTCTGCATTTCTGCAGCATAAATAACAAGCTGTATTAATAAAGCAGCTCTGGCGTGGGGATAATTCATTGCTGAGCTGCTGAAGCTCTAATTATCCCCCTTTAAAGCCTGCTGATTGCTGGGATAAATTTTATAGGCTTTAGTGCCTGACAGGAGCCACCTTGGGCTGTATTTCCTGCAGAGTGACTTTCCCTTTATGGGCTGCACGTGGCAGGTGGGGCAGGCACAGGATCTGCACCCACTGCTCCTTTCACCCCTCCCTGTCCCCCTGAGCCCCAACCCAGAGCGTTCCCTGTGCTCAGCACAGCTGGAACCATCTGCAGAACATCCTTCCCCAAGGATCTGGATAAGCATTAATGGCTTTATGGTGCTAGAGGGTGGGGATGGATGGGGAATTGTGAATTGTTCCCTGGCAGGGCTGGATGGGAGATTGGGAATTGGGAATTGTTCCCTGGCAGGGTGGGCAGCCCTGGCACAGGTGCCCAGAGCAGCTGGGGCTGCCCCTGGATCCCTGGCAGTGCCCAAGGCCAGGCTGGACATTGGGGCACTGTCACAGGCATCTTTTATGAAAATCCTTTCCTTAGGATTTTTCCTCCTGAGAAGCTGAGAGGCCTCAGGAACAAAATGCAAACATTGATTATCTGCTGCTGTGGAATGCAACAGGTGCAGCTGGGATTGGTCTCATGGGGTTGTTTCTAATCAATGGCCAATCACAGTCAGCTGGCTTGGACAGAGAGCTGAGCCACAAACCTTTGTGATCATTCTTTGCTATTCTATTCCTAGCCAGCCTTCTGATGAAATCCTTTCTTCTATTCTTTTAGTATAGTTTTAATATAATATATATCATAAAATAATAAATCAGCCTTGTGAATCATGGAGTCAGATCCTCGTCTCTTCCCTCACTCTCAGACCCCTGTGAACAGCACCACCTGGGACAGTGGGAGGTGTCCCTGCCATGGCATGGTGGCACTGGGTGGGATTTGGGGTCTCACCCACCCCAAACCGCTGGTGATCCCAGGGTTTTGGATGGGCAGTCAGTGCAATTGGCTCCCTGGGGTCTGTGGTGATGGACACCCCAGAGCTGGCCAGGACAGGGCAGTGCCCACAGCCCCACGTCCCTCTGAGCCCCTGCTGGGACAGCTCCTGCCTTGGACATCCCTGGGGCTGTCTGGAAAGGGTCCCAGTTCCCAGGGGTGGCAGTGGGGACATGGACAGTGTCCCAGGGCTCAGGGACAGCACCCCAGCGTGGTCCCTGCCATGGCAGTGGGGACATGGACAGTGTGACAGCCCTGGGGCTCAGGGACAGGATCCCAGCATGGTCCCTGCCATGGCAGTGGGGACATGGAGAGTGTCACAGCCCCAGGGGTCAGGGACAGGACCCCAGCATGGTCCCTGCCATGGCAGTGGGGACATGGACAGTGTCACAGGGCTCAGGGACAGGATCCCAGCATGGTCCCTGCCATGGCTGCTGGCCCAGGGCACGGCTCCAGGGCTGTGCTGTGTCCCAGGAGGGCCATTCCTTACCCCCCTCTCCAGCAGCATGTCCCTGAAGTGGGTGATCCTCTCCTCCAGGGGTGGGGAGATCCGTGGGGCTGAGCCTTCCTCCCCTGCCTGCTCCTCCTCAGTGCCAGCCGGGCCTGCAGCCTGGCACTGCTCTGTTCTGGGCAGGGAAACACACACAGTGTCAGGCACTGCTCTGTTCTGGGCAGGGAAACACACACAGTGTCAGGCACTGCTCTGTTCTGGGCAGGGAAACACACACAGGGTCAGGCACTGCTCTGTTCTGCACACAGCACACACAGGGTCAGGCACTGCTCTGTTCTGCACAACACACACAGGGTCAGGCACTGCTCTGTTCTGGGCAGGGAAACACACACAGGGTCAGGCACTGCTCTGTTCTGCACAGGGCACACACACAGGGTCAGGCACTGCTCTGTTCTGCACAGGGAAACACAGACAGGGTTGGCACTGCTCTGTTCTGCACAGGGAAACACACACAGGGTCAGGCACTGCTCTGTTCTGCACAGGGAAACACAGACAGGGTCAGGCACTGCTCTGTTCTGCACAGGGCACACACACAGGGTCAGGCACTGCTCTGTTCTGCACAGGGAAACACACACAGGGTCAGGCACTGCTCTGTTCTGGGCAGGGAAACACACACAGGGTCAGGCACTGCTCTGTTCTGGGCAGGGAAACACACACAGGGTCAGGCACTGCTCTGTTCTGCACAGGGCACACACACAGGGTCAGGCACTGCTCTGTTCTGGGCAGGGAAACACACACAGGGTCAGGCACTGCTCTGTTCTGCACAGGCACTGCATCCTTTGGATCCTTTCATCCTCCCTGGGGCATCCCAGAACCTCCCACACTCACAGCTGGGCATCAAACCTGGCCTGGAGTGGGCTGGAGCAGCTCCTGCTGAGGAAGGAGGGTCATTCAGGACCACCACAGGGTCATTCAGGACCACCACAGGGTCACTCGGGGCCACCAGAGGGATCTGACACCCAAAGTCAAACTACAGCAATGTGACAGCTTCATACAGCCCTGCCAAGGGGTGGGGAGGACCTTACAGGGGGCATTTTTTTCATGGCAAAAATCATAATAAAGGATCCAGTTCAGCACAGCTGTAATAACCCACTGATGCCTCTGTGTTTCCCATTCTGAGCTGCTTTAGTGTGTGGGGCTGGGCTCACATCAGGGGATGCTGAGCTCTGTGCACAGAGCAGGGACACAAAACAATTCCTGCTCCAGCTGGGCACCAAGGACAAATGATCCAAATCTCAGCCCAGGAGCACAAACACCGTGGGCTGCAGAGAGAAAAACAAGCAGGGTGGGACTGCCTGGGCTAAAGCTGGGATGGGACAATGAACTGCAAGATGCAAATGGAGCAGAACTGATCCCAGGGACAGACCCCGTGCCCATCGTGCATTTTGGGGCCATTTGGGTTCATCTTGGGTTCATTTTGGGGCCATTTGGGTTCATCTTGGGTTCATTTTGGGGCCATTTGGGTTCATCTTGGGTTCATTTTGGGGCCATTTTGGTTCACCTCGGGTTCATTTTGGGGCCATTTTGGTTCATCTTGGGTGCAGCCCTGGCTGGGCTCTTGTGCTGGCCAAGGTGGATCCATGGAGGAGATGCTGTGAATCAATCCCTGCTTTATTCTGGAACTCTGCCCAGCTTCCCCAGGTCAGGTTTCCCAAGGCCTCCCAGCACAAAGGCTGTGCTGCCCTCTCAGGAGGACACCTGGCATGGAGCTGGGCACTCTGCACAGCCCAGAGCTGCATTTTCAGTTGTGCCCTCAGCAGAGTGTGAGGCACACCTGGGGATGAAGGTCAGAAACTGCAGCACCAGGGGCTGAGCAGGGAAAATCCACTGCACCTGAAGGAGGGAAACCTTTAAATAAACCTTTATCCCTTTGGGATGACCCACAGCCTTGTCTGCAACCATTGGATAAAGGAAGAGTCCCCCAGGCCAGCCCAGGTGATGTGCATGGGAAGCAGAGGCTGCAGGGAATCCTGGCCAGGTGAGGCCTGCACACCTGGGGAATGCTCCATCATCCACCCACACAGAGCCAAAGCTGCTTTACCCTGCCCTTCTCTGTACCAGCCCTTCCCACTGTTGGACAGACACAGGGAAAGTTTAGAACTCACTTATTCCTCTTGGTTTTGATGCTCAGATCATCATTTTCATCCCCTGGACAAGAGCTAACACACTTGTCTGCTGAAAAGAAATAAGTCATTATTAGATTTGAACGAGATAAATGGGGCTACAAATTCCTCAGACTGACTTCTCTTCCCTGTCTCTGCTGCTCAGGTATTTCCTGCCTTTCACCCCCACAGAGGGTTTTAGAAACAACAAGTATTTAATAAAATCCTCAGAACTGCCTTCATCCAAATGGAAGGAACAGCAATAAAGTGACCATTTCCAGTCAGCAAAATTCCTCATTTTTCATTCATGGCATGATTGCTTTAAACCTTATTATTGTTTCACCTGATCCTCCCTCCTCCCTTCCCTTCAAGATGCAACTGAAGACATTCCTGCAAAGTCATTTCTGTGCTGACAGCCTGAGGGATGCCCTGGAGGGAATTCTGTCCCATTTCTCCTCCTGGGATCTCAGAATGCTTCCCCAGGAATTCCAGCAGCCCCTGGCAGGGCTGGGGAGACCCAACAAGCCCCACGCTGCTGAGGCTGCAGAGCAGCTCCAAGGCCAGCTCAGCCCCTGCTCAGGCCTGGTCATGGGTGCTTGAGGGACTCAGGGCTTGGATTTTCAGTCACAGACAAGGTGAACAAATCCTGAATTCTGAACTCTTTTCTGTTCCCCTCTGCCAGCTGCAGCTGTCCCCAGACCCCCAAGGACAGTGCCAGCAGTCAGATCCCTGCAGTGCCTGCACTGGAGGGTCCCAGCACAGGGGCTGGCAAATATTCCTGTGCTGGACCCAGGGATGGGCTTCAGCCTCTTGTCTGAGTGCCAGAGGGCCCAAATACCTGGGGAATCAGTAAAGGACATCAGCACTGCTTTCAGGAGGAGCTGTACCAGCTGTGCCCACGGCCAGGCTGGGCACTGGGCTGGGAGCACCTGGGACAGGGGAAGGTGTCCCTGCCATGGCAGAGGGGCACTGGGTGGGTTTGGGGTCCCTCCAACCCAGCCATCCCATGATTTGGTGACTCCATAATGTCCATTTTCTGTTAATAACCGGGAAATCCTGCACGGATGATGCTCTGCTGGGTGATCCCAGCCCTGGAGCAGGCAGTGATGCTCTGCTGGGTGATCCCCAGCCCTGGAGCAGGCAGTGATGCTCTGCTGGGTGGTCCAATCCCCAGCCATGCAGTGATGCTCTGCTGGGTGATCCAATCTTCCTCAGCAGCCAGGCAGACCCCGAGCAGCTGAGGAAGAAATCAGAGCAAATCAGCTGCTCTGGAGGAGCTGCCCTGCTCCCCAAGCCCATGGGATGGGACCCCACCAGGCAAAAGCCACATCAGTCCTGGAACAAACCCTTGGTGCAGGAGGAGTAATTGAGAAAAGAGCAATTTCTCATTGCTGCCCAAATTTAAAAAGCACTTGATCCTTCAGCAGAGGCAACCCTGAGCATCCTGTGGATAACTTTGCTTGACATCCTTTTTTTTTTTGTCTGATTTGAAAATTCTAATTAAATCTCAGCAGCAGCCACTCAGCTAAATAAATGTGGGGAGCATTGTTGGCAGCACTCAGCTCGTGTGTGTTATTTATTTACTGGAGATTACAAGCTAAGAGAAAAGGTAACAAATAATCCCCCTCACCTCAGAGCTAATCTATACTAATTATGAACTGCTCCAACCCTGAGCAACCACAGGGCCCAATTACAGCAGGGAGGATTAAGATATTTAACAACAATGAAAGCCACAGCCATAAAAAACCAGGAGCATGAATCAAATCTTTGTGGCAGAGATAATAAATGGAATGGATGGAGCACAGCAAAAAATAGATTTTTGAAGTGGCACCCATCAGGCCTGAGTTAAGACTCTTCTGTTAATTAATTACAGAGCAGGAACAATGAGAGAGCCCATGAACAATGACCCTCAGCTCTGTCTCTGGCCATCCCTTGGCAGGAATTCACTGAGCTCCCAGCACATCCTGCAATTAAAAGCTCTGTTTTTCTCCTGAAGAGTGAATTTCAGCAGATACAGGCTTTGCAGGAATTTCATCCACAGCCAAAGCTCTTGAAGCCATACACAAAATGATACAGAAATGTACCCACAAGCACCTGCTGTGGAAATTCAGAGAGAAAAATGGAATTACAGGCTGTGTCAACAGGAGGACACAGACAGAGAGCCCTCCTTGGAGCTGCTTTTCTGCTGACAGAGGAGCTGAGAATGGATCACTTTGATCTCCTGCAGGCACGGGGCTGGTGGCTCTGTGGGGCTTGCAGGGGTTCTTTGGGGTTTTGCAGTGGTTCTTTGGGGTTTGCAGGGGTTCTTTGGGGTTTTGCAGAAGTTATTTGGGAGTTTGCAGTGGTTCTTTGGGGTTTACAGCAATTATTTGGGGTTTGCAGGGGTTATTTGGGGTTTATAGCAGTTATTTGGGGATTTGCAGAAGTTCATTGGGGTTTGCAGAGGTTATTTGGGGTTTTCAGGGATTAATTAGGAGTTTGAAGGGGTTCTTTGGGGGTTTGCAGTGGTTCTTTGGTGTTTATAGCAGTTATTTGGGGTTTGCAGGGGTTCTTTGGGGTTTGCAGCAATTATTTGGGGGTTGCAGGTGTTATTTGGGGGTTGCAGGTGTTATTTGGGGGTTTGCAGGGGTTCTTTGGGGGTTTGCAGGGGTTTTTTGGGGTTTATAGCAGTTATTTGGGGGGTTGTAGAGGTTATTTGGGGTTTGCAGAGGTTAATTAGAGGTTTGCACTGGTTCTTTGGTTTGCAGGTGTTCATTGTGGTTTTCAGGGGTTCATTGGGGTTTATAGCAGTTATTTGGGGGGTTGTAGAGGTTATTTGGGGTTTGCAGAGGTTAATAGGGGTTTGCACTGGTTCTTTGAGGGTTTGCAGGCATTCATTGTGGTTTTCAGGGGTTCATTGGGGTTTATAGCAGTTATTTGGGGTTTTAAGGGGTTCTTTGGGGGTTTGCAGGGTTTGTTTGGGGTTTATAGCAGTTATTTGGGGTTTGCAGGTGTTCATTGTGGTTTTCAGGGGTTCATTGGAGTTTATAGCAGTTATTTGGGGTTTCCAGAGGTTAGTTAGGGGTTTGCAGAGGTTATTTGGGGTTTGCAGGGCTTCACTGGCAGCTGTCCCCCCGGATCAAAGCCAGTGCCCATCCCTGGTGCCTGGGGGACAGGGCAGGTCCTGCAGCAGCCTGGCAGTGCCAGCACCCCGATTGAGCTGTAAAACAGAGCACCTGGAAACAACCACCAAGTCCTGCTTCCTTCCCCTCCCCAGCAAGGAGCAATGAGCAGCTGCAGGATGTGGCTGTTCCTTCACCACCAACACCAGAATATTCAAGAACCCTGAGCAGCCAGCCAAGGCTGCCATGGCTGATGTCCCCAGCAAGGGACACCCCTCCAGTGCAGCCAGTGTGGAGCCTCAGCAGCTCTGACAGGGACACAGCAGCTCCCAGAGCAGGAGAGCCTTTCCCCAAAGCTCCCTGCTGGGATTTCCTTTCCCCAAAGCTCCCTGCTGGGATTTCCTTTCCCCAAAGCTCCCTGCTGGGATTTCCTTTCCCCAAAGCTCCCTGCTGGGATTTCCTGCTGCACATCTTGGCTGGGTGATCCCCAGCCACAGAGTGATGCTCTGCTGGGTGATCCCAGCTCTGGACCAGGCAGTGATGCTCTGCTGGGTGATCCCAGCTCTGGAGCAGGCAGTGATGCTCTGCTGGGTGATCCCCAGCCATGCAGTGATGCTCTGCTGGGTGATCCCCAGCCCTGGAGCAGGCAGTGATGCTCTGCTGGGTGATCCCCAGCCCTGGAGCAGGCAGTGATGCTCTGCTGGGTGATCCCAGCCCTGGAGCAGGCAGTGATGCTCTGCTGGGTGATCCCCAGCCATGCAGTGATGCTCTGCTGGGTGATCCCATCCCCAGCCATGGAGCAGGCAGTGATGCTCTGCTGATGCACGCCCTGAGCTCGGGCACTGAAGCACACTGTGGCTCCTGACAGGGACTGCAGCCAGCAGAGATCCCTCTCCTGCACGAGGCCTCCTGCCTCCTCTACAGCAGGGAGGAGGCTCCCTCAGTGCCCAGCCCAGCACTGCAGGGAAAACAAGGAATTTGTGACCAGCACGGATTTCCCTCCACCGGGAATGCCCCCGGGCCGCCCTCTCTAACTCGGGGTGTCACACCTCCACCAGCACACCCAGCCCAGCTCCGGGGGGCTCCAGGGGCTCGGGGAGAGGGGCACAGGCAGGGTTGGCTCTGGGTTACTTGGTGCAGGCTCCAGCTTGCGCTTGTGCGGGGGATCCTCGAGCAGGCGCTTGATGTCCCCGCGGTGCCGCAGGTCCAGCGGCCGCTCCCACACCGACAGCTGCATGCTGGGGTTGAAGAAGAACACCCGGTCATCTCCAGTCCACACCACACACCTGCTCCAGGAGACACACAGCCTCAGAGCCCGGCAGAGACCAGCAATGTGCCCACAGCGGGGCACTGCAGCCCTGGGACACCTGGGGACACCCAGGGATACCCGGGGGCACCCCAGGGGCATCCTAGAGGCACCTCGGGCACACTGCAGGGACACCCCAGGGACACATACCTGTGCCATCCACATGGCATCCCTGTGCCAATCCCTATGGCATGCCAATGACATCCCCATGACATCCCTGTGCCGTCCCTATGGCATCCCCATGACATCCCTGTGCCATCCACATGGCATCCCTGTGCCAATCCCATGGCATCCCAATCACATCCCTGAGCCATCCCAATGACATCCCTGTACCATCCCTGTGCCATTCCTGTGCCATCCCCATGGCATCCCTGTGCCATCCCTGTGTTCTGTGCCATCTCCATGGCATCCCAATGACATCCCTGTGCTATCCCAATGACATCCCTGTGCCATCTCCATGGCATCCCCATGACATCCCTGTGCTATCCCAATGACATCCCTGTGCCATCTCCATGGCATCCCCATGACATCCCTGTGCTATCCTTATGGCATCCCAATGACATCCCTGTGCCATCCCCATGCCATCCCTGTGCCATTCCTATGGCATCCCCATGACATCCGTGTGTCATCCCTGTGCTCTGTGCCATCTCCATGGCATCCCAATGACATCCCTGTGCCATGCCCATGGTATCCCTGTGCCATCCCAGGCAGCCCCCCGTCCTGTGGCAGGTGTCCCCAGCCCAGCAGCCTGCCCCCAGCATTTAGGATGGAATTAGGGCTGTGTTTGGGATGTGCCAGATGTGACTGAGCTGTGCAGTCCCTGGGCTTGGCCAGGGCAAACCTGCAGGGCAGCAGTTCAGCTCCCTGACATTCATTTGCAATCAGCCACAATAATATGAAATAACTATTGCACCATCCTTAACAGACACCCAAAACCTGCAGATGTACATCCTAAATTTATATGTAAATAAACAAACAGAATTTCCATCCCAGGCCAGCGCCTCCTGAATCCCCGTGAGAGCCAAACCCCCTGGCTGAGGCACACACACACTGCTGGGAGGAAAACTGGCTGGCTCTGAAGCTGTGCAGGCTCTGTCTGTCAGACAGACAGACACCCTGCACGGCAGGCAGGGTCACCCACTGCCACCAAGGAGCTGGGACAGGCAGCAGCTGGCCCTGGAAAGCAGCACCACCTCTTTCAAGTGCTGCTTTTCCTTCTCCCCTCTGCCCCACCCAGTGCCAGCCCAGCTGGGCACAGCCACCCTGCAGACCCCGGGCTTTGGCTGCTGCTCCCTCCCTCACCCTGCTCAGGCCATGGGGATGGGAGAGCTCTGCCAGCAGCCCCCAGCCATGCTGCTGGAGCCCTGGCAGCGCTGTCCCCCCTGGCAGCTCCTCACCACGGCGATCCTGGCACGGGGGCCGATGCCACGGGCTTGTTCCCGCTGGGAGCGCTGTCAGCCTCGCTCAGCAGCTTGAAGGAGTGATCCTGGGGACACACAGGGGACAGTCAGCAAACAGAGCAGCTGCACAGAGCTGATCCTGGGGTACAGATGTCCCCTTGGCCTGCAGGGGGTCACCCTGTGGCCAGAACTGCAGGACAGGCTTTATGGACAGGTATTATGGACAAAAACACCTCCCCACCTAGAGCAGCATGCAGGAAAAAGCAGCCCAGCAGTTCTGTCCATGCCAGCAGCTCCCATGGCACAGTGGTGAGGGATAACCCCGAGGGTGGCACCCACCAGGAGCAGGGGGTGCTCCCCAGGGCCAGGGGGCTGTGCCAGCCCTGCTCCTTCCAGCAGCTCCTCTGGAACTGCTCAGGGACATTGCAGGGCTGTCCCCAGCTGCTCATCTGTCCCCAGCACACTGCAAAAAAATGTCTGAAGCTGCTGGAGGGAGTCCAGAGGAGGCACCAAATGATCCCACAGCTGGAGTCAGGCTGGGACACCTGGGGGGGCTCACCTGGGCAGGAGCAGCTCCAGGGAGAGCTCAGAGCCCCTGGCAGGGCCTGAAGGGGCTCCAGGAGAGCTGGAGAGGGACTGGGGACAAGGGATGGAGGGACAGGACACAGGGAATGGCTCCCAGTGCCAGAGGGCAGGGCTGGGTGGGAGATTGGAAATTGGGAATTGTTCCCTGGCAGGGTGGGCAGCCCTGGCACAGGTGCCCAGAGCAGCTGTGGCTGCCCCTGGATCCCTGGCAGTGCCCAAGGCCAGGCTGGACATTGGGGCTGGGAGCACCTGGGACAGTGGGAGGTGTCCCTGCCATGGCAGGGGTGGCACTGGGTGGGATTGGGGTCCCACCAACCCAAATTGCTCTGGGACTCCGTCGGGACCAAACCAGCCCTGATTCCCTGACAGTGCCAGAGCTCCTGCACAGCTCCAGGGTAAGTTCAATCCATGGCTCTTTAAATTCCACAGCAGGGAAGGATCCCGAGTGCCCAGCCCAGGCCTGGCCCGGCTTTGTGCAGCTCAGGGCTCGCAGGGGCTCTGCAGGAGGACACACCTTGTCACTGTCCCTGCCCGTGGGGACACTCTTCCTCTCGGTGTGCAGGATCAGCGTCGGGGGGCAGGCGGCTCTGCTCGGGTCCTTGCCACGCTCTGGGAGGGAGAGGAGCAAAAGTGGAACAAAGAAACAAACTCAGAACCAGCCCAAACTGCTGAACAAACCCCAGAGTGCTGCCCGTGGCTCTGGGCCTCCTCCTGACACTCCTCCTTCACTCACAGCCCCTGAGCCCAGGGTGCATCTACTCTGCAGACACTGCAGTGGGACAGGGGCTGGGGAATGGGATAATGGGATAATGGGATAATGGGATAATAGGATGGGATGGGATGGGATGGGATGGGATGGGATGGGATGGGATGGGATGGGATGGGATGGGATAAGGGGATGGCATAAGGGGATGGGATAAGGGGATGGGATGAGGATGGGATGGGGCTGGGATGGAGATGGGATGGGATGGGATAAGATGGGATGGGATAAGAGGATGGGGATGAGGATGGAATAAGGGATGGGGATGGGGATGGGATGGAATGGAATGGGATGGGGATGAGATAATATGATGGGATGGGATTCCAGCCCAAACCACTCCGGATTCCATCGGGCAGATTCCCCTCGAAATGCTCTTCCAATTATTTCAAATCTCCTCTAGGTACAGAACAGGCCCCCATTTGAGCCTGCTTCCCCCAGAATATCTCAGAATAATACAACATTAAACCCATGGCATTTTGCTCAGAAGATGGCTTTATGGGAGCAAAAAAGAAGATTTACAAACCAGAGCCATTAATTTCCACATTAAAGGAGGCAGGAGCAGGCAGCTGCTGATACACATCAAAAGGGGCTCAGGATTCATCTTCCCTCCCTGGATATCTGGTAATTGGGAATCAAAGCCTTCCCAGGCACTCGGGTGCTCTGGACACAGGAGGTGACACCCGGTGCCAGTGCTGCTGGGAGGGGAAGGACAGCCCTGAGCAAGGCCTGGCACAGAGGGTGGCACAGGGACACTGCCAGGGGAGCCCCAGGGGCACTGAGAGGGCACAAGCAATGGCCAGGGTGACATTGGTGCTTTTACACTCACCATTGATTTGGGAAGCAGCCATGCATTTCATCCCTGTGAAGTATAGGGTGAATTCCATCCACCAGCCACATGGAATCGAGAGACAGGAAACATTCCCTGCCTTTGGAAGCTCTGATACAAATCATGGGATGGTTTGGGATGGGAGGGACCCCAAATCCCCCCCATTCCACCCCTGCCATGGCAGGGACACCTCCCACTGTCCCAGGTGCTCCCAGCCCCAATGTCCAGCCTGGCCTTGGGCACTGCCAGGGATCCAGGGGCAGCCACAGCTGCCCACCCTGCCAGGCAGGAATACACAGATGTGAGC
This sequence comes from Geothlypis trichas, assembly GCA_009764595.1. Taxonomy (NCBI): domain Eukaryota; kingdom Metazoa; phylum Chordata; class Aves; order Passeriformes; family Parulidae; genus Geothlypis; species Geothlypis trichas. The sequence goes on from CM019908.1 coordinate 35,756,089, forward strand.
TGCAGATGGAAACTGAAACAGCAGCAGAGCCCAAAGCACAGAGCTCTGGGAGCTCTGGTTTGTGCAAAGGCAAGTCCAACCCAGAGCAGTTGCCTTGGTCACTGATCAGTGAGGATGAGGATGAGGTCAGAGCAGGGAGGTGCTGTGAGCACAGAGCCCCTCTGCCCCTGAGCCTCCCCTGCCCCTGAGGGTACATGGCTGCAGCATTCAGGCAGCCTCTGCTCCCTCCTGGTACATCTCCCTCTCCTTTTCCCTCCTGTGAATTTTCCCTCCTGAGAGTTCTCCCTCTCCTTTCCCTCCCATGAATTCTCCTCCTTTCCATCCCATGAATTCTCCCTCTCCTTTTCCCTCCCGGTACATCTCCTCCTTCTTTTCCCTCCCATGAATTCTCCCTCTCCTTTTCCTCCCATGAATTCTCCCTCTCCTTTTCCCTCCCATGAATTCTCCCTCTCTTTTTCCCTCCCATGAATTCTCCCTGTCCTTTCCCTCCTGGAGAGCTCTCTCCCAGCCCATCCAAGGCCCTGGGGGCAGCCCTGGTTGCTGCAGCCCTGGTGAGCTCTGCAGAGGCAGCTCCTCGGGCATTCCCACGTGGAACCTGCTGCCACAGCACTCTGGGCAGCCAGCACGCAGAAAAGAAGATAGGAATAAAAAAATAAAAAGAAAAAAAAAGAAAAAGCAAACAACCAATAAAATAAAACAACAAAGGGAAGCCCTGAAGGCCTGTGCACAGCAGGAGCCATTCAGTTTTACACCTGCAGTTGAACACTGAGTGTTTGCCCGCAGTGCAAGGCAAAGAGGAAAATAAAACAAAGAGGTTGTTCCTCCCTCCCCGGGCTCGGGGATCTCTCCTGTGCCAGGAGGAGCCCCAGGGCCCCCTGCTTCCCAAGGGAACCCATCAGTGCCTCCCCATCCCTGAAACCTCCTGTGCCCCCACTGGGGGGGACCAGCACCAGGTGTCCACTGTGTCACCAAATTGTGTCACCAAATTGTCTAGTTATGTAAACCTTTTGAAAATATTGAAATTTTTGGAACATACTAGGAATAACTATTGTTTTCAGAAGAACATAGAAGATACTGCAGGAGCTATTTTAGTTTGTGATATGATTAAATATAGTACTACTTGTAAACGAAGAAGGCAACCTTCTTTAATGTAAAATCATGGGTGAAAAATCATCAACAGTACACTATGGAGCTATTTCAAGAGAAGATTTAAAGAGTGTGTTCACTGGGCACACCTTCACTCTTTGCTCATTAATAACCCTCTCCCCCATCCTCAGTGCTCAAACTGAGCTGCAGCCTGACAGGGAAGCCAGCATGAGACATTTCCAACTCCTTTTCACCCCAAAGTCAGCAGCACAGCCAGCACTGGTGAGTTCTGCTGCTGCTGGAGGATGAGGGGGGATGGAGATAAAGGCTCCTGATGAAAGAGGCTCCTTCTCCCAGGCTCCACCAGCACAGGGACATGAATAATTCACAGCATGCAAGCAAAGGTGAAGCAGCAGAACTGCCTTGGGTACAGCACAGAGGATGCTGGGTGTGATCACAAACAACAGAGTTAGAGAGGGAGGGGAAGAGGGAAGATGGATTCAATGCCATGAGGAGCTGTGGACAAGGCATAGCCAAAATTTGTTTTGTAAGAGGCCAAACCTCCATTAATCTCAAAAAAAGATTAAGAGTTTGACTCTTAAGTGCTCCCAAGAACTGGATTTATTAACTACACACATCCCACACTGGGCTTTATCCTCCCCCAGAATCTCCACAGGCCAGCTCTGTCTGTGCCCACAACCTCATGGCTCTGGTGTTTGACATCAGCCCAAAACCTTCCCTGACTGATCCCCAGCTCCTCCTCTGCTGGCTCTTACTCAGCCCAAGTGTGGGATTTCAGTTCTGGTCCCCCCAAGCAGGTACTGCCCAATCCAGGCACTGGGATCCCAGCTCTGGTCCCACCAGGCAGGTCCTGCCCTGCTCCAGGGACACAGCTCCTGCCTGCCCACACTGATTTCCACTTAACTCCATTTCTTTGCTGCTCTGAGCACTCCTGCTGTGCCCTCCAAGTGCTCCTTTCCCCTCTCAGAACAAATCTCCTTGAGCTGAGCTTTTCTCCTTCCTGCAGCAAACAGTGCCCACCCTCCCTGTCATTGTTCAGGGCATTTGGAGTGGGAGCAGGAGGAGAACCCTGACAAATCCAGTGTTGGTGTGGAGTTCAGGGACAAATGAGAACCCAAACCCAGTGTTGGTGTGGAGTTCAGGGACAAATGAGAACCCAAACCCAGTGTTGGTGTGGAGTTCAGGGACAAATGAGAACCCAAATCCAGTGTTGGTGTGGAGTTCAGGGGTAAATGAGAACCCAAACCCAGTGTTGGTGTGGAGTTCAGGGACAAATGAGAACCCAAACCCAGTGTTGGTGTGGAGTTCAGGGACAAATGAGAACCCAAATCCAGTGTTGGTGTGGAGTTCAGGGGTAAATGAGAACCCAAATCCAGTGTTGGTGTGGAGTTCAGGGATAAATGAAAACCCAAATCCAGTGTTGGTGTGGAGTTCAGGGATAAATGAAAACCCAAATCCAGTGCTGGTGTGGAGTTCAGGGATAAATGAGAACCCAAATCCAGTGTTGGTGTGGAGTTCAGGGACAAATGAGAACCCAAATCCAGTGTTGTGTGGAGTTCAGGGACAAAGGAGAACCCAAATCCAGTGTTGGTGTGGAGTTCAGGGACACACTCACTCCATGGCTGCATTTCCAGGCACACAGACACCCTGCCCACGAGCTGCTTTTTTCCAGTGCCCTGGAAATCACAGAACCACAGCCTGGTTTGGGTTGGGAGGCAACTTGAAGCCCATTCAGTCCCACCCTTCCACTGCCCCAGGCTGCTCCAGGTCCTGCCCAACCTGGCCCTGGACCTTTGCAGGGCTAGGGCAGCCACAGCTTCCCTGGGGTGGAGGGTCAGGTGGGTTATGTCTGAACTGGTCCCTAGGAATTCCTGATAAACACCTTTTTATCCCCAGAACAGGTCTGGGAAGGTGCCCCCAAGGTGACAGTGGCACCCCTCCATGGCTGACTGGCCCCAGGTCAGGCAGGGGAGGCAGCAGCCCAGTGCTGGGGAAGATGGAACAGCAAAGCCTTATCAATATGATTGCCTGGCAAAAGATTTTGAGAATATGGAAACTATAAACGAGATTGAAATGAAAGCAAGCTTTGAGATCCCTCAGTTACTGAACGACTGGAAAACAATGGCATGGCCAGCTGAAGGTGATCCTGTTTTGATGGAACAACACCCTCTGCTTGCAGACAGGCCCAAGGGTCAGAGCAGACCCTACAGCTTGGCAGAAGGGGCCAAAGAGGAGTTTGTAGGGTTTAAAATGTAACACAGTGTGGGAATGGAATGATTCTTATAGGCTGTATGGAAACGCTATAGGATTTGTATATTGTACTGGATTGGTTAGTGAGAATCAGAATATTCAACACAGAAGAAGATTTATGGTATTGTAATGGGAACTTCGCTCTCTTACACTTTTACTCTCTCACCCTCTCATCCTCTCTACCCCTCTCTTCTCTCAGTCCTGCTCCAGCTGTGGCTGGCAGCTCCCAGCAGGGCCCTGCACCCAGGCCCTTTGCAATAAACCCCAAATCCCAGCAGGGCCCTGCACCCAGGCCCTTTGCAATAAACCCCAAATCCCAGCAGGGCCCTGCCCCCAGGCCCTGTACAATAAACCCCAAATCCCAGCCCTGGCTGCAGAGATCTCCATCTCCATCCGTCCCCACCATCCCACCCCACACGCTCCTACAGCCCAGCGCAGCCCCAGCGGATCTGGGGGTCTCAGCCCTGCAGGAGGGGGCTCAGCAAGGACACAGAGCACGGATCCACGCCCTCCCAGCCCTGGGTTCAGCACCCACCTGCCCGTGCCTGCTCCAGCAGGTTGGTGGCCATCAGGGTGACGGCGGGCGCGGCCAGGGCGGTGACACGGGTGAGCTGTGCTGGCACCAGGGGCCCCACGGCAGCGTCCAGCCTGGAGGCAGAACCTGTGAGCAGAGCACAAGGGAAGGATTTATTAACTGCACACATGTGGGGTTCATCCTCCCCCAGAATCCTCACAGGCCAGCTCTGTCTGTCCCCACAACCTCGTGGCTCTGCTGTTTGAGATCAGCCCAAACCCTTCCCTGACTGATCCCCAGCTCCTGGGGAATTTGTCCTGGTAAACAACAATTCCCTTTAAAACCCTCAGCTTTCCTGCCCAGCCCTTGGCACTCGAGGCCATGGCAGCGCTGAGCTGCACTGGGGGATCTCAGGGAGCTTTTCCAGCCTCAGTGATTCAGGGAATTCATCTGCTGAGCACATCTCCTGCCCCCACTGCAGGGTTAAAACAAGCATTGTGTTCAGCTCCATTCCTGGCCACAATGCCCAGGGATCTTCATCCAATGAACAGTGCCAGAAATTTAAAATTAATGAAAATGTGGCCCTCAAAGTAAGAATTTGCCAGGGTTGATCGATGCCCTCCCAGCAGGTCACAGCAAGATCAGTGCTCTCATTTTAAATAACACTCCTCTGGTTTACACTGTTAGTCATCACAAGTTCCTGGTGTCCCACTCTATCCACAGGAAATTATTTTGCCAATACTTTAAAAGCGCAGCTTTATCCAGGGCTTCACAGTCTGCTGGGACAAGGCCCAGAGCAGAAACTGTGATTTGCTCATGTGCATCATTCATGAGGAACCAGTAAAACCCAGGGCTGCTGCTAGAAGCTAGCAGTTAAACCAGGCTCTCAGTCCTGCAGAACAACCCCTGCTTGCTGCCACACCTGAGCTCCAACCTGGAGCATTCATTCCCAGTGAACTGGGGAGTTTCTCAGGAGCTGAGCCACACAAGAGCCACCCAAGCCCATCCCCTGGCAGGGTAAAGCCAGGTGGCCCAGCAGCAGTGCCCAGGTCCCATTTCCCAGCCACCACTGCCAGGGCCATTTGTTGTACATTCATGGCTGTACATCCCATCCCATCCCATCCCTGCTTTAAGGCAGACAGGGAATATCACAATTCCCAGCACAGCCCAAGCTGCAGGATTTCCTGCAGGGTTATCAGACAGCTCCCATCCCAACTTCTGCACGTGCAGGAATAGGATGGATCACTTCTGAAACCTTCAGTCTGTTACTAAAGCCCACTCACACACTCTGAACGCTCTCATGGATCTCTGTCCCCACAATTGCAGGTGCCACAGCACAATATTCCAACACAGAGTACGGAATCCCAGCCTGGTGTGGGGTGGAGGGACCTCAAAGCCCTCCCAGTGCCACCCCTGCCATGGCAGGGACACTTTCCCCTGTCCCAGGCTGCTCCAAGCCCCGTCCTGTCACAGACATCTTTTATGGAAAATCCTTTCCTTGGGATCTTTTCTCTTGAGAAGCTGAGAGGCCTCAGGAACAAAATGTAAACATTGATTATCTGCTGCTGTGGAATGCAACAGGTGCATCTGGGATTGGTCTCATGTGGTTGTTTCTAATTAATGGCCAATCACAGTCAGCTGGCTCGGGCTCTCTGTCTGAGTCCCAAACCTTTGTTATCATTCCTTCCTATTCTATTCTTAGCCAGCCTTCTGATGAAATCCTTTCTTCTATTCTTTTAGTATAGTTTTAATGTAATATATATCATAAAATAATCAATCAGCCTTCTGAGACATGGAGTCAGATCCTCATCTCTTCCCTCATTCTCAGACCCCTGTGAGCACGGTCACACCGTCCTTGGGTTCTCTGAGTTCTCTACAGCCAGACCTGGGATGATTTCCATAACTTGCATAATTATCCCTGCAATTGCACCCCGCACTGGAGACGAGCTCTGCTCGTTCCCCACTCGGCTTCTGCCGCCTCTCAAACGTGACGTGCCATTATATAATTTCAGCTGCTTCTTTATGCTGATTTATTACCCCATCCAGGAACAATATCAGTGCATCTTCTGATGTGATGGAAGCAATTATCCCACGGCTTCCATCCGCACCAGAGTCAAGTACATATAAATATATATTTATATACACATATATATGCATTTCATACATGCAGATGGGGTTCAACTGCTTATTTTAATTATAACTGCTGCTCACCGAATAAGCTGGAATGATTTAAGGCAATCTTAACCTTTAAGGAATAAATATTTATGCTTTGGAGCTCTTTGTGCTCATGAAGAGCAGTCTTTGCAATGGATGGCTTTGGAATACAAACACAGGCTGGATGGAGTTGAATGTCACGCTGCAATATCAGCCTCTGCTCTGAACTGAGCATAACCTGGGCTGGAATTACACCTGACTGTGAACCCACACTTCCGTGCTTTGTGATTAAATTCAGGCCAATTCTGCTCTAAACAACCCTGAGGAGGGGGAGGAAGGAGGGAAGTGCTGCTCCTGTGAAGTTCTGGGTGCTTGCAGGGCCAGGGCAGGCTGATGGGCCATCAGTGCCTCTGGAGAACATCTGCACATTCCTGGGATCCTTTCAGCCATTTCCCAGCATCTTCCAACAAACAGCCATGCAAGGCAGAGGGAGAGGAGGTGACAGGGACAAGGTGAGCAGGGACAGGAGGAGGTGACAGGGACAAGGTGAGCAGGGAGAAGAGGATGTGAGCAGGAACAAGGTGAGAAGGACAGGAAAAGAGGGAGAAGGTGAGCAGGGAGAAGAGGAGGTGGACAGGGACAAGGTGAGAGGGACAGGAGGAAATGACAGGGACAAAGTGAGCGGGAACAGGAGGAGGTGAGAGGGACAGGGACAAGGTGAGAGGGACAGGAGGAGGTGACAGGGACAAGGTGAGCAGGAACAGGAGGAGGTGAGAGGGACAAAGCGAGCAGGAAGAAGAGGAGGTGAGAGGGACAAGGTGAGCAGGGACAGGTGCCTGCCCCATTCCCCAGCCCCTCCTGGCACTGAGTTCCAGCAGTCAGGTGTCTGAGATCAGTGCTGGGCACTGCCCCAGCCCCTCCTGGCACTGAGTTCCAGCAGTCAGGTGTCTGAGATCAGTGCTGGGTGCTGCCCCAGCCCCTCCTGGCACTGAGCTCCAGCTGTAAGGTGTCTGAGATCAGTGCTGGGCACTGCCCCAGCCCGTGGGATGTGAGCAGTGCCTGCAGTTGCCAGCTCTGTGTGGGCAGCTCCAGGAGGCAGCCGCAGGAGCCAGCGTGCCCTGCCTGGTGCTGCAGGGAGAGCTCAGCTCCTCAGAGCCAGCAGTGCCAGCATTTCCCACTGCCCTCACTCCTGCTGCCCCTCACAGCCCCCACGGGAGCTGGGCTTCAGAATAAACCACTCAAACTCTAATTAACTCTAATAGCTTATAAAAACATTGGTCTTGTAAGCCAAAGATTGAAGACTAAACCCTTTCTTAGAGTTACCCCACCATCCTATCTCGGGAAGAAAGGATTCAAACCCTCCTCTGCAACTCCCAGAGCTGGCATTTTTAACGAAATGACAGGGAGAAGCAGGGCAGAGCCCAGAGCTGCTGCTCAGAGCCCTGAGCTCTGTGATGAGGGAGAGGCACCAGCACAGGGCCCTGCCCGGGGTGAGGCAGGGGAGCCCAGCCCAGAGTGGGCAGGGATGTTCAGGCACAGGAGAGCAGAGCAGAGAGGGCTGCAGGGTGGGGTGGGGAGGGCAATCAGGATAAATCCACTTCTCACCCAGTTCTGCACTGCTGGGACATCACAGGGGAGGAATTCCCAGCCCCACAGCAGGGGACAGCAGCACCAGCTGGATCAGGAAATCCCACCATCACCACGGCTGGAAAAGACCTGCAAGGCCATCAAGCCCAGCCAGCAGCACCAGCACAGTCACCATGAAACCATCCCAGCAGCAGCACCACCATGGTCACCATGAAACCAGCCCAGCAGCAGCACCAGTGTGGTCACCATGAAACCAGCCCAGCCAGCAGCACCATGGTCACCATGAAACCAGCCCAGCCAGCAGCACCACCATGGTCACCATGAAACCAGCCCAGCCAGCAGCACCACCATGGTCACCATGAAACCATCCCAGCAGCAGCACCACCATGGTCACCATGAAACCAGCCCAGCCAGCAGCACCACCATGGTCACCATGAAACCATCCCAGCAGCAGCACCACCATGGTCACCATGAAACCAGCCCAGCCAGCAGCACCACCACAATCACCATGAAACCAGCCCAGCCAGCACCACCATGGTCACCATGAAACCAGTCCAGTGAGCAGGACCACCATGGTCACCATGAAACCAGCCCAGCCAGCAGCACCAGCGTGGTCACCATTAAACCTTGTCCCCAAGTGCCACATCCACTCAGAAATCCCTCCAGAGATGGGGATTCCACCATTTCCTGCTCCAGTGCGTTACAACCCTTCCATGAACAAAACTCCCCTAATTTCTGATCGACGTTCCCCTGCTGGTCCCTTGAGAGGAGCCCCAGAACTCAGCCTGGTGTGTCCCCAGGCACAGGGAGGAGGAGTTTGGACATCCTGGGATATTGCCATCACTCCTCCTGATGGGAAGGAGCAGTGAGATCAGCAACTGCAGCCCCTGTGTGTGACAGGCAGGCCCTGCAATGCACCCAGGCATGTCTATTAGGGCTGCTGTCACCTCCTGACCACAGAAGGTGCTGGAGATCAGGGCCCAGGGACTTGCTTCATTTGGAAGCACAGTCCACCCTGATGAGGTAATTTGGGGCAGTCCTGCCTATCTGCAAAGGACAAGAGAATACTCTCTGCTTGAGAAAAAAAAAGAATAATTGAGCAGCAATAAAAAAAAGAAAATCGACTTTTTCCCAAGCAGGCAGCATCCTTCAGCTCCATGCAGCCCCTCAGCCCTGCTCCCCCTTGCCCTCAAGGACACACCACCCTCCTCCTCAAGGCAGCCCCTGCTGGGTAAACATGAGGCTGCCCAGGAGCCACCTCTGAGGAATTTCCCTTCCTTCCTCTGCTCCTTTGTAAGACCCAGACACGTTCATTAAAACATTCAGCACTTTCTGAATGTGATTATGCCCTTCCCTGTGCTCACACTGGGAACGTGTGGTGCTTCCTGAGCAGCAGCTGCCCTTGGCTGCCTGCACAGGCACCAAGCTGCTGGGGGGAGCGTCCCAGCACAGCTGGCACAGCTGGCACAGCTGCTGCAGGGCTCAGCACAGCTGCCCTGCCCCACTGCCACCCCCAGCTCTGCCCCAGGGGGAGATGGAGCTCCCTGGGGGATGGGGAGAGCCCCCAGCTGTGCTTTGGGAGCCCAAACCCACCCGGGTGGGGCTGGGAATGGCCATTCCTGCTGCCCTTTGTGCTGGGAACAGCCTGGGGGTCACAGGGCACTGGGGATGGATGGATGGATGGATGGATGATGGATGGATGATGGATAGATGGATGATGGATGGATGGATGGAGGGATGATGGATGGATGGATGGATGATGGATGGATGGATGGATGGATGGATGGATGGATGGATGGATGGATGGATGATGTATGGATGGATGGATGGATGGATGGATGGATGGATGGATGGATGATGGATGATGGATGGATGGATGGATGATGGATGATGGATGATGGATGGATGATGGATGAATGGATGGATGGATGGATGGATGGATGGATGATGGATGGATGATGGATGGATGATGGATGGATGGAAGGACGGATGGATGGACAGATGGATGGATGGATGATGGATGGATGGATGGATGGATGGATGGATGGATGATGGATGGATGGATGGATGATGGATGGATGGATGATGGATGGATGGATGATGGATGGATGGACGGATGGATGGATGATGGATGGATGATGGATGGATGGATGGATGGATGGATGGATGGACGGATGGATGGATGATGGATGGATGATGGATGGATGGATGGACGGATGGATGGACAGATGGATGGATGGATGATGGATGGATGGATGGATGGATGGATGATGGATGGATGGATGATGGATGGATGGATGATGGATGGATGGACGGATGGACGGATGGATGGATGATGGATGGATGGATGGATGGATGGACGGATGGATGGATGATGGATGGATGGATGATGGATGGATGGATGATGGATGGATGGGCACAGCTCTGACCCCTCAGTGCCAGCTGGGAACAGAACCAGCAAAGCAGCAGCGAGGGGCACACAGGGCTGGGCTGGCAGGGAGGGACACACCAGGCACACACACAGCATTTACAGAACCCCAGAGAGCCAGGCTGCTGTGGGCTGGAGGGATAAATCCATATTTATCCCTCCCCTAAATCCCATCCCACATCCATATCCCTAAACCCCACCCAGTGCCACCTCCCAGTGTCCAACCTGGCCTGGGGAGTGCCCATTCAGCCCAGGGGCCACTTCCATCAGCAGGGAGGAAAAAGGAGGAGAATTCTATAAATCAGACTTTTCTGCTCTCCTCCCCAGTCAGAGCCAACCCTGGAAATCAGCATGGCTGGCTTTGGCAGAATGACCCAACTGCTCTGCTCTCCTTCATCCATCTGCCCTGTGCTTTGTGTTTGTTTGGATTTTCTCTGAAAAAGAAACGGGATTTAGATTTTCAAACTGAAAAAAGGACTCAAACTTCTGCTGAAGAGCTCCTTTCCTGCTGCACTGGGAAGTGACACAAAGAGTCCACCCCTGACCTGGGGGGCAGCACAGGAGAATGACAAGGAGCTGGAAGGTGAGGGATGGCACAGCCTGGCACTGGCACAGCCTGGCACTGGCACAGCCTGGCACTGGCACAGGGGACTGGAGGCCATCACAGGGACTGGGAGAAGCAGGATTTTGGCACTGAAATGCTCTGGTTTTTTTTTTTTTTTTAGTTTAAAATTGATGGTGTGGAAGCCAAGTCACCCCACTGGATTCCATCAGATGAATAAATTGCCCTGGAAGGAGGTCAGAAAATGAATGAAGGGTCTTCTCCCTTTGGTGAAATGAAAAATAAAAGCATGAGGCACAGAAGTGCAGCTGGGGAGAGATTTATGCCCAGATAAATCAGTGTGCAGCAGAACACAAATATGGAGAGACATCACTGGTGTGTGCCATGGGACACCTTCCACCCTGGCAGTGCCCAAGGCCAGGCTGGGCAGGGCTGTGGCAGCCTGGGACAGAGGGAGGTGTCCCTGCCATGGCAGGGGTGGGATTTAGGGCCATCCCAACCCATTCCATGGCTGGATCCTGAGCAGATCCCAGCCCCTGCTCATTCTCTGCCATGCACTGGGTGGGATTTAAGGCCATCCCAACCCATTCCAAGGCTGGATCCTGAGCAGATCCCAACCCCTGCTCGTTCCCTGCCATGTATTGGGTGGGATTTAGGGCCATCCCAACCCATTCCATGGCTGGATCCTGAGCAGATCCCAGCTCCTGCTGGCCCCCAGCCCTCCCCCAGCCCCTCCCCAGCAGAGCAGGAGCTGCACTTTTGTTCCTGCAGGGTCATTTGGAGCTTTCATTTCAATATGCATTGCCATAACCACTTCAGAACTGGTGAATGCTGGAGTAAATTGCTTATTGGAGCGGGAAGGGAAGAAAGTCAGCAAGAATTCCTGAAAATCTGCAGAGTCAGGCGTAAGTGGCAATGAGCACCTTCTGCAGTGAGCTGTGCTGGGGAACATTTCCCTCTCCAATTTCTCCTCCTTTAACAACCTGGTTTTTTGCAATTTCCACCAAATGAGCAGCTAAACGAGGGAAGGCACAGAGGCTTCAAACACAAAGTGAAATCAAAGCAAATCAACCCCCCCAAAGGCTGGAGTGTCACATTCAGCCAGTTCTTACAGTCCTGTCCTGTGCTACTGGTGTTTGAAATATCCCCTGTAAAACCAAAATGGTCCTGTCTGAGGGGGTGGGACAGGATGACCTTTGAAGGACTCCTCAAAAACAAATTATTCCATGATGCCATGAGAGTGACAGCACCAGCAGAGCCCACACCCCACACCTGCTGGGTTCAGGGGCATGGAATATCCCCCACAGCCCAGTGAAGTGTCCTGCTTCTCCCTGCCAGGGATAATCCCAGGAAACCTCAGCTCTGATCACCCTCCAGAGACCAGTGAAGTGTCCTGCCCCTCCCTGCCCTGCCAGGGATAATCCCAGGAAACCTCAGCTCTGATCACCCTCCAGAGCTCTGCTGCAGCACTTGGGGGGACACCTAGGGAGTCCCAGCTTAAAAGTTCCTCAGAGGAATCATTTCAGACACAGTGTATCATCCCCATTTCTTCTCTTTTGGGGGAATGGCTGCTCAAGGCCCTGTGCCCATCCCAACAAAGCCCTTGCCCAGCCCTGACCTCCTCTGGTGCTGCCCTTGTGATCCCAGGCAGGAACTCTCCCTTTGTGCCAAATTCCAACACTGGCTTTGACTGGAGAAAAAGAAGTTCAGACTGAAACAAGAAGTCTGTGAGCAGCACAAGCTAAGAGAAAGCATTTCCCAACTTTTAATGAGATTCTCATCACCGGAGCTGTAAGAGCAGTGCTCACCATGACGGAATTGAACCCGACACATTTAATAACAAAAAGAGCAGGATTATTAAACCCCATTCAAGCCTTGCTTAGCAAAGCAAATGATGCAAATCCTGGCAGGCTCAGCTCGTGTCCCTGGGTGACTGCAGAGCTCCAGACCCTGCTGGGCTCAGATCCTCAGCTGCAGGCTGCAAGCACAGCTCCTGCTGGAGGCTCTGTCTGCCTGCTGCTGCTCTGGAATAGGAGCAGCCAGGGGGTGTTTGGGCAAAGCTCTCGGGCATGGGGCACTGCTGGGTGCCTGTGCCAGGCCTGGAGCTGGGCTGGGCCCTTGGGTACCCTCCTGTCACAGACATCTTCTCATGTAAAATCTTTCCTTAGGATTTTTTCCTCCTGAGAAGCTGAGAGGCCTCAGGAACAAAATGCAAACATTGATTATCTGCTGCTGTGGAATGCAACAGGTGCATCTGGGATTGGTCTCATGTGGTTGTTTCTAATTAATGGCCAATCACAGTCAGCTGGCTCAGACAGAGAGCTGAGCCACAAACCTTTGTGATCATTCCTTCCTATTCTATTCCTAGCCAGCCTTCTGATGAAATCCTTTCTTCTATTATTTTAGTATAGTTTTAATGTAATATATGTCATAAAATAATCAATCAGCCTTCTGAAACATGGAGTCAGATCCTCATCTCTTCCCTCATCCTCAGAACACCATCACACCCTCCAGCTCGGGATGTGCTGTGATCCAGAGTAAAACTCACCCTTTCTCACTCATTTCTGACTGCCCTGATATGGAGCTGAAGTGTGAGACCCCTCCTGCTCTGGGTGCCCAGGGAAAGCAGAGCCCCAGGGGTGGCTTCTCCTTGAGCTTGCTTTGTGCCAGGAGGGGTTGGACAGCAAAAGGCACCAGAATTTATACTGGGAGCACAAACCATTCCTTTAGGGACACTGCTGGCACTATGTGGAACTATGACAAGGTGCTCTGAGTTACTGAGCTGCCCTGGCAAGGTGGGAATGGCTCTCCTGCAAAAGGATCCATCACTTCCCAGGACAAAGCAGTTATCACCATTTATCTGCCTCAGATCTGCTGCTCCTCTTGCATCAACACCTTTCTAGTGAACATCCCCTGAACTTCAGCATTCTGCACTGAGACTGAGCCATCGAGCTGGCTTTACTCATTAAAAAGAAATCTTGGCAGAACTGTGCCCAAAAACGAGACAAATCTCTTCTCTCCACGTGAGAGATCCTGTTCCCAAGTGACAGTGACAAGTTACACACTGTGAAACAAAAACCACTGAAACCTTCCCTGGCTGAACTGGGCTGCAGAGAAAACACAGAAAGAAAGAGGGAAAGTGGTGAAAATCTCCAGCAGGGGAATCCTCCTCAGCAGGACAGAGCCCATCAGGTGCCCGAGGTGCCACCAGGAGTGGGGAGAGCCTGGACACCCCTGGGTCTGCAGGCTGGCACAGGGGGCAGGCCACAGTCCCTGCCTCCCTTCCTGGGTTATCTCACACATGAGATCACCACCAGGCAATCACTGATTAAACAATTCAATAATTCCCTGGGAACCCTGCAGAGGAGATGTTCACCACAGCTGTGGTTCCCCCAAAACACAGGTCAGTGAGCTCTGTCCTTCCCAAACCCCTGCACCTCCCAAAGCCCAGCAGCCCCAGGAATGCTCCTCTGGACAGCAAACCCCGAGGGAATTCAGAGATCAGAACCCAAACCCTGGAGGAATTCAGAGATCAGAACCCAAACCCTGAGGGAATTCAGAGACCAGAACCCAAACCATGAGGGAATTCAGAACCCAAACCCTGGGGGAATTCAGAGATCAGAACCCAAACCCTGGAGGAATTCAGAGATCAGAACCCAAACCCTGAGGGAATTCAGAGACCAGAACCCAAACCTGCTGTTCTCCACTCCCTGTCTCTGCAAACTAGCTCTCCTGCCAGGCTGGGCACCCCGGAGCTGGATCTGGGATCAGGGAGAGCCCCCTCCTGCCCAGGGCAGTGCCCCAGGCTGTGGGGCTTGCAGAGCCCATGGAATTCCACCATCCCCTGGATTTGCCACCCCCATGAGCACTGGGTGAGGCCAAGCCAAGCTCTGCTGCTCACTGAGGGAAAAACCCCAGGACTGTTCATCCTGCAGCCTCAGAACTCTGATGCTCTCCAGGGCTTTGTTGTAAATCCTGTGGGATCATGCAATATCCTGAGTGGGACCCACAGGATCACCCAGTGCAGCCCTGTCCCTGCACAGACACCCCCAAATCCCACCTGGGCATCCCTGCAGTGCTGTCCAAGCTCTCCTGGAGCTCTGGCAGCCTCGGGGCTGTGCCCATTCCCTGGGCAGTGCCAGCACCTCTGGGGATGAACCTTTCCCAAAATCCATCCAAACTCCCTGGCACAGCTCCAGCCACTCCCTGAGTCCCATCCCTGTCCCAGGGAGCAGAGCAATGTAAATCATTGTTAATACTGGTATGAAAACCCCAACAATCAGAATTTTTGTGGCAGCTCACTCAGGGGATCCCAGTTCCTGTCACCCCAGGAATGTGAAATTCCTGCAGGACACACAGCCCTCACCCAGCAGGGACTGCAGAGTGGTTCCAGCCTGGCTCCAAGAGTGCAGAACTGCACTGAGTGGTTCCAGCCTGGCTCCAAGAGTGCAGAACTGAGTGGTTCCAGCCTGGCTCCAAGGGTGCAGAACTGCACTGAGTGGTTCCAGCCTGGCTCCAAGAGTGCAGAACTGCACTGAGTGGTTCCAGCCTGGCTCCAAGAGTGCAGAACTGAGTGGTTCCAGCCTGGTTCCAAGGGTGCAGAACTGCACTGAGTGGTTCCAGCCTGGCTCCAAGAGTGCAGAACTGCACTGAGTGGTTCCAGCCTGGCTCCAAGGGTGCAGAACTGCACTGAGTGGTTCCAGCCTGGCTCCAAGAGTGCAGAACTGCACTGAGATCTGCCCAGACCCGCTGGCATTGAGCACCTTCTGCCCTCCTGCTGCATTACACACCTTCATGGAGCTTCCAAAATGGGGAAAAAAAAGCTTGATTGGATTTTTGGGCAGTTTCTGAAGCAGCAGCTCCTGACCCGGGTGACCTCCCTGCCCTCCCAGCAGGGCAGGTGGCAGCCAGCCCGGATCAAAGGCGCCTCCTGAATTATTCATGGAGCCATCGGTGAATGAGAAATCAGAGAATTGGAAAATAAGGCTGGAGGGGCCACAGGCACAGCAGGGATCTGAGCTGAGCCTGGCTGGAGGGATTGGAACCTCCTGAGCTGCTCCAAGGCCAGGGAGGGGAGGTGGGACCCCCCTGCAGCCCAGGGAGCCCTTGCCCACAGCAGGGAAAAGGGGGTGATGAGGATGGTGATGGTGATGGTCGCCCCACAGCCTTCATCTCCCACAGCTCTCTCACTGCTCTGCCCACTCCCATTTCCCAAACCTTTATGATTCTTTTCCAGCCTCACACAAGCCCCAGCAGCAAATTCCCATCTCCTCTCTGGACAGGATGTAATTGTGAGAGAATACACTGAATTATGCAGCTCAGGCCCCCAGAACCTCCCCTTGCTCCTGTCACAGCACAGTAATTATTTCTGCCTGAACCAATCCTTTGTGTTTTGGAGTGAAATCTTTGAGCACTCATTTCTGGGAGGCTTTGAGTCAGAAATTAGATTTGGAAATTTGAACCCAGCCAGGCAGAAACCAGAAATGTGACCCTTGTGCTCCATTTTGTGGTGGTTTCTGAGTCAGGTTAAGGTCCCAGGTTCCTGACACCACAGAGGAGCTCAGTGTGGAGCAGGGGCTGGCAGGAGGGATTTTCTGGGGTGACAGAATCCCAGCCTGGTTAGTGTTGGGAGGACCTCAAAGCCCATCCCATGCCACCCCTGCCAAGGACAGGGACCCTCCCACCATCCCCAATCCTTCTCCTTTTCCCCTTGCACCATCCCCACGTCCTGCATGTGCCAACAGAGCTGCAAGTGCAACAAAATCCATGAAACTCCATTTAGCACCCTGGGGAAGCTCCTGTGGCACACTTAAAATTGGGAAATGTAATTAAGCTCCCTTATTTATATTCTGGCCAAGAAGGAAGATTCATTTCACCTCGTTACATTTCTTTACACTTTAGTGGGGCCTGGCTGAGGAACGGGGGAGCCACCCAGGAAACATCCACAGCTCCAAAGCAAAGCTGGGAGCAAACACCAGGGAAATCCCTGAGCATTTGGTTCCCACCATCCAGGGGCTGAATAGGAATGGCTGTTTGACTGGGGGAATAAATACATAAATAAATAAATAAATAAATAATGATAATAATAATAATAATAATAATAATAATAATAATAATAATAATACAAACCCTGAGCTCTCAGCCTAGCAGACTCCCCATATCATGCCATGGTGCCCTGGAATTTCTATTCCCTCATAATAAACTCCCAATCAGGTATTTATCTATAATGATAATAATAATAATTATAATGATAATGATAATAATAATAATAATAATAATAATAATAATACAAACCCTGAGCTCTCAGCCTTGCAGACTCCCCATATCGTGCCATGGTGCCCTGTAATTTCTATTCCCTCATAATAAACTCCCAATCAGGTATTTCTCTATAATGATGATGATGATGATGATGATGATGATGATAATAATAATAATAATAATAATAATAATAATAATAATAATAATAATAATAATAATAATAATAGTAATACAAACCCTGAGCTCTCAGCCTCGCAGACTCCCCATGTCATGTCATGGTGCCCTGGAATTTCTGTTCCCTCATAATGAACTCCCAATCAGGTATTTCTCTATTAATTAATTTTAGTTTCCAAGAGGAAGTGCAGCAGCAATGTGAATGATTCACAGGATGGTTTGTGGCACAGGGTTTGCTCAGCTCTCAATCCCACTGGACAGAATTTCTGCAGCATTCTGGGGTCCCCTCCTGTTCCAGGGAATGCTGAGGTTATCCCCTTGCCCAACACACCATGCTGAGAATTGCACCAGGAGGTACAAGACCCTGCAGATGCAAATCCTAAAACTGGAGATCAATCCCCTGGGATTGTGGAATTTCCTCCTCCATCAGGTTTAGCTTTGCACTGAGTTTACCCCACAGCCAGCCCTGATTCAGGCCAAACATTGGGAATATATTCATTGAAATCCACTCTTCATTTTTCATTTTTACAGCATCAAAACCAGTCCCCAAATAGCTGAATAATAAAGTTGAACACATAAAAAATAATGCCTAAAAATGCTTTTTCCCCCCTCCCTAATAAACAAGAGAAAAGCACACAAAGCAGCACCACTCTCATCTTTTACAAGGCAGCAGGATTGGCTGCCTTGTTCCCCTCTCCAAGTCCCCAATATTCCTGCTGGGCACCCCAAAAGCACAAAAGCTGGGCCTGAACATCCCCTGGGGATTATTTTGCATCCCAGCACCATTGCACCCAGCCTTGGCCACACCTGCAGAGCTCCTCATGCTTTAATTGCATAAATAAATACCAGGACACAGCAGCAGCCACCACAACAAGGAGTTCCCTCAGCTCTGATTTAAAACTCACAGGATTCTCACAGGAATTCTCATCCATTCATCTCCTTCTGGAGAGGGACAAGCAAGGGCTCCCACAGTCCTCCCAAGGCTTATTCCCTCCTTTCACTCAGTTTGGGTTTTTCTTCTAAGATTTCTGCTCCATTTACAAGAAATACACCCCGTTTAGTGAGAGCTTTTTAAGCAACACAAATCTCAGTTTATTTGAGCCTCTAAGAGAAAGAAAAATAGCCCAGCCTGCCTGAGCAGCCCAGGCTGCTGAGAGGGACCAGGAAAAGGACAAACTCCTGTGTCAGTGTGTGAGCCCTGAGCCCCAGCTGTGCTGCCAGCCCCAGCCTCACCTGTGAGGCAGAGCAGACATTTTCCAGGGTAGAAATCCAATTTGATTTAGGTGAAATGGACATTTTTGAATTGAGTCTGTGAAAACATGGCTATTTAGCCTGACTGCAGAACCTAGGCTCAGAGAAACTGCACCAGTGAAGGACAGAGATAAGGGAGGGGAGACAGAGGGTGATAGAGACAGAGACTGCTGTGAGAGTAGGGCAACCTGACCCAGGAATTCTTTCTGATAAAGAAGAACTAGCGGCAAATGTCACCTGAAATTGGTAAAAATGAATATGCATGAACCTATTGTGAAACTGTATGCATATATATCTGAGAGGGGATAAAAAGGGACCTGAAGCTCCCAGAAGTTCCCATGGCATTTTAGGGGAACCATTCCCACATGCATCCAGTGCTGTAATAAACGTACTGGCTTTACAACTTGCACAGAAGTTTATCTTCTACAAAACACCTGGATGGGGAAAACCTGTGATGGTGTTCACAGGGGCTCATGGATGAGGGAAGAGACGAGGATCTGACTCCATCTTTCAGAAGGCTGATTGATTATTTTATGATATATATTACATTAAAACTATACTAAAAGAATGGAAGAAAAGGTTTCATCAGAAGGCTGGCTAGGAATAGAATAGGAAGGAATGATAACAAAGGTGTGTGGCTTGGGGCTCTGTGTCCAAGCCAGCTGACTGTGATTGGCCATTAATTAGAAACAACCCCATGGGCCAATCCCAGATGCAGCTGTTGCATTCCACAGCAGCAGATAATCAATGTTTGCATTTTGTTCCTGAGGCCTCTCAGCTTCTCAGGAGGAAAAATCCTAAGGAAAGGATTTTTCATAAAATATATCTGTGACAAAAACCCACCTGGCAGGGCTCTGAGCAGGGGAGCTGCTGCTCCTGGGAGTGAAACCTGATGGAAACACTTCCACAGCAAACCCAGCTCAGTGCTTTAGCAAGCACTTACAGACACACTAAATTAACTCTGACTTCCATGACATTTACCAAGAGCTGGGCACGATTGAGAGGATTTGGGTTGTTTGTCTTTTGTAACTGCCACTGCAGTATTGATATTTTTCCTTTTGTCAATACCTTGCTATTCCATCCCAGGCACTGAGAGCCTCTCCTGGAGCTCACCATGGGAGCAGCTGCTTAACCATGAGCCTGGCCTAAGCAGGACTGAGGTGGGGCCTTTTCCTGATGTCCAGCCTGACCCTCAGGTCCTGCCCCTGCTCCCAGACATCCCAAAGCCTTGGGAATCCCTGTTGGTACCAAGTGCACTGTGATCCATAAACCCAGCAAGGCCCACCATGGATTTGCACCAATAAACTGCCCATGATTGGCTTTGGATGGTGCAAAAGTGTGCAATGCCACAGAGCTGTGCCTGACCTCACCCTGCCTGTCCTCCTCCTGCACTTGGCCTTGGTAACCCAAAGCAGCTCAATTTTCACCCTGAGAGCCATCACAGGGTCCTGAGTGGGCAACTCCAGCTCCCAGCAGGGACCCTGTGCAGGGAGGAGGGAACTGGGACCATTTCAGTGGGCTCTGGGCATTACCTGAGCCCCTGTGCCAGCCCACCTTCCCTCTGGTGTGCCAACACAGACAGGGAACCAAAATGTGATTCTGTGCTAACGTTAGCCCAGGCAGGAAGTTATCACTCTAATAACTATAAACATTCATTTGCCTGCTTCGTTAGCCAGCATTAGAGCTGGGCACAGCATTTACAGCCAGCTCATAAACCACCAGCCTGTGCCACCCAGCACTCCCAGCCTGTGCCAGTGCCAGGCATGGGGCACACCCAGCAAGGCCAGGGGAGGCTTCCCCAGGAGGGGAGCTGTAGCCATGATACTTTAGGAAAATCCTTTCCTTAGGATTTTTCCTCCTGAGAAGCTGAGAGGCCTCAGGAACAAAATGCAAACATTGATTATCTGCTGCTGTGGAATGCAACAGGTGCATCTGGGATTGGTCTCATGTGGTTGTTTCTAATTAATGGCCAATCACAATCAGCTGGCTTGGACTTTCTCAGAGAGTCAAGCCTTTGTTATCATTCTTTCCTATTCTATTCTTAGCCAGCCTTCTGATGAAATCCCTTCTATTATTTTTAGTATAGTTTTCATATAATATATATCATAAAATAATCAATCAGCCTTCTGAACCATGGAGTCAGATCCTCATCTCCCCTCATCCTCAGACCCCTGTGAGCACGGTCACATTGACCCCACATTCCTGCATGGAACTTTGGCTGTCCTCCCAAAATCGTTCATCTGTGCTCACCTGATGCTGTGGAATTCCCCTGCAGGGGAGGCTGGGCTAAGGTGAACTGAGAAGTGCACCAGGAATTCCCACAGAGAGCACCCCAAAGGGGGGCAGTGAGCCCAGCAGAGCCCCAGCTGCAGAGCCAGCAGGAGCCACCCCTGGCCAGGGCTGCAGGGGCATGCCAGGCTCTGACCCATGGATTGCAGCTGGTAATTAATCTTATTAACACAAGGAAGGAAAAAGTGTGCACAGAGGTTGGACACATGGCTCAACCCAGCCCTCCCAGTAAGGAACTGGGAGGGAGGAGGTTGGCCAGGAAACAGGTGGAAAATGCTGGAACATCCATGTCAGGTTGGACATTGGGGCTGGAAGCACCTGGGACAGGGGAAGGTGTCCCTGCCATGCCAGGGGTGGCACTGGGAGGGCTCTGAGGTCCCTCCAGACCAGTCCATCCTGGGCTCCTGTGATGCCCTGGGGACCTTAGGCTGAGCTCAGGGGTTCAGTGGGATTAACCCCATTGCCCTCCCCAGCCCTAGGCCCTTCCCAGGCCCTGTGGCCATGCTGGGACAGTCTGTGCCTCTGCTGGGACGAGCAGCAGGGCCCTCCCCAGCCCATGAGCCAGCTCTGAGTGTGCCCTGAGCCTGGCTCGGTCAGGCTCTGCTGAGGAGGGACTGACAGACACGGACAGACTGACAGACACAGACAGACTGACAGACACGGACAGACTGACAGACACGGACAGACTGAGCCTGGCTTGGTCAGTCCCTGCTGAGGAGGGACTGACAGACACGGACAGACTGACAGACATGGACAGACTGAGCCTGGTTCAGTCAGGCCCTGCTGAGGAGGGACTGACAGACACGGACAGACTGACAGACACAGACAGACTGACAGACACAGACAGACTGAGTCTGTTTCAGTCAGTCTGTGCTGAGGAGGGACTGACAGACATGGACAGACTGACAGACACAGACAGACCGAGCCTGGTTCAGTCAGGCCCTGCTGAGGAAGGACACGGACAGACTGACAGACACGGACAGACTGAGAGACACGGACAGACTGACAGACATGGACAGACTGACAGACACAGACAGACTGACAGACACAGACAGACCAAGCCTGGTTCAGTGAGCAGTCCTTGCTGAGGAGGGACTGACAGACAGACACGGACAGACTGACAGACACGGACAGACCAAGCCTGGCTCAGTCAGGCCCTGCTGAGGAGGGACTGACAGACAGACACAGATAGGCTGACAGACATGGACAGACTGACAGACACGGACAGACCAAGCCTGGCTCAGTCAGGCCCTGCTGAGGAGGGACTGACAGACAGACACGGACAGACTGACAGACACGGACAGACCAAGCCTGGCTCAGTGAGCAGTCCCTGCTGAGCAGGGACTGACAGACAGACACGGACAGAGCTCGGGCACAGAGCTGGCACCCAGAGCTGGCCCTGGCACTCAGCAGGAAGGTGCTGAGAGGAAAAGGCTCAGTCACTTCCCAGCTGCTCCGTGGCAGCCTCAACCACCACATTTACACCCTTAAATAATGCTGAGAGCCAGGGAACAGGTGGCAAATGGATTCCATGGCAGATGGTGCCTTTTTTAATATTTGTGCTCGCTGCTAATTTACAGAGTCCATAAGCACAGGTTCATCTCTTACCTTCTTCACTGCTGCCATTAAAAACCTGCATGTGAGGAAAATAAACACCCACTCCTTCATGCAGGAGCTGCACAGGGGTGTTAGAGATTACCAGACACCCCATCCCTTAATTACTGCAGGTAAGTGCTGGTGCTTGCAAATTTAATGCATTTAGGGTTTCTTTGAGGCAGATTTCAGAGCCCAGCGTGGCAGTGCTGGGAAATGCAGTTTCCTCCCCCAGCAGGGCCCAGGAAGATGCAACCCAGCGAGGAGCTGCATCTCCACAAGCTCCTGTTTTGTCTTTATGTTAAACCTGGCACAAAATCCACACTCACAGCCAGGCTGCCATGAAATATTTAAGGGAACATTTGCCTGGGAGATGCACGAGCAGCACCACCAGTGGATGCAAAATGAAGAAAGGAAATAAAAGCAATACTAACCCAAAATGGGGCTGCAATTGCATTGCTGGAACGTTCTCTGCTCGCCTCCCTGGTGTGGAGCAGAGGGCACAGCAATGTGGGGCCAGGGCCCCTCTCAGTGCACAGAGCCTGAGCTGGAGCCTCTCCAGCCACAGATCACTCCATGGACAGGTTCCTCAAGCTTCAACATTTTATTCCATATAAAACAGCATTTTATGTTGCTATTAAACCCGGGACTTTTATGCTGCTTCTCTCCCACACGTTTATTTCATCATTACAAGTTTTTCTAGGCTCAGCACAGTGACAAAACAATCCCCAGGAGCACCACTGGCTGCAGAGCCAAGGCACAGCAAGAAACCAGCACCTCCCAGCCCTGTGTGCTCAGCCCCATTCCCAGGGCTCCAGCTGGGATCCTTCACAGCCTCCTGCAGGAAAAAACTGCCCTTAAATTCCCCAAATATCCTCTGCTCTCTCATAGCTTTGCTTCTGATTTTCCTTCCCAAAATGTCAAATAAATTGTATTAAAAGTGAATTTTAAAAATGCCCACACTGCATTGTGCGCACTCACAGTTCCCCTAAATTCCTGGTGATTTGCTTTGAGGGAATTCCAAGGAATTTCCTCTGTGTGAGGATGGAAAAGCAGCAGAGCCTGGATCCCCACCTGCCCTGTGCCCTTCCCACACCTCCCACCTCGTGTTAACACCCTGCTATTAATTCCCAAAGCTATTAATTAGGCTGCCAGGAATTAACTGCAAGGCTGCAAAAATAACCACAATCAAAAGCCTAAAAAAATAAATATTCACTCCTAAGACTACTGATCAAATTCAGCAAATCCCTGTGACTGGAGACGCTGGACCACACAAGGCAGGAACAGGACACTGCTCTCTAATAGAATCAATTAATAGGGGATAATCAATTAATTGTGCTAACCACACACACAACGTTCAGCCTTCCAGGCACCAATAAACATGGGGATTGAAGCTGGAAATCATGTAATTTTAGGAATTTTAACTTCATTGCTCCTGTGTGCCCGTGGCCTTTCACAAGCTTTAGACAAGGGGAATGTGGAAAGGTCCTTAACCCCAGGGTCACAGGTCATTAACCTCAAACTCACAGGCCCTTAACCCCAGGGTCACAGGTCATTAACCCCAAACTCACAGGCCCTTAACCCCTGGGTCAGAGGTCATTAACCCCAGGGTCACAGGTCATTAACCCCAGGGTCACAGGTCATTAACTCCAAACTCACAGGCCCTTAACCCCAGGGTCACTTTTTAGGTGACAAGGGGATCAGGACAAACGCAGCCTGTGCCCATCCCCACCCTGTCCCCAGCTCTGAGTGCCAGCTCCAGGTGCCACCTGCAGGGATGGGCACTGAACCCTCCCTGGGCAGTGCCTGAGCCCCCTTTCCATGGGGAAATTCCTGCTGTGCCCACCCTGAGCTGCCCTGGCCCAGCCTGGGGCCGTTCCCTCTGCTCCTGTCCCTGTTCCCCTCCTGGCAGGAGCTGTGCAGAGCCACCAGGGCCCCCTGAGCCTCCTTTGCTGCTCCCAGCCCCGGTCCCACAGCCCTGCTCTGGCAGGAAGGAGAATCCCTGTGTTCCATCCCTCATTAAACACCAAACACCAAACCAGAGCTCCCCACCAACACCACACCAGAGCTGCACCTTCTGCAGGATTCAATCTCCCTGTGCCTTGTTGTGCTACACATCAATTACCAGAAAGATGGAACACGCACTCTCATTTACATTTTTCACTCATTTACATTTTTCACCTAATTGGCAGATAACTGTTCTAAGATAGCCCCAAACATCCCAGGTGCAGTCCCAAACATTGCCCTAAAGGCTCCTGACCACCAGGCCTGCCCAGCCAGGCAGGGATGCCCACAGCTGCCACCTTCAAAGGTTCCACTCAGCACCCAGCAAAGAGCCATCTCTGAGGGCACCAGGCACACCTCAGCTCTGGGAGAGGGCCCGGGCTGAGCTCTCCCAGCACGTTTGGGACTAAAAACACCCAGACAATCTGCTGGGGACTTCAGCAAGTGCTGTACCACAGTGTGCAGACACCTCGTGAGGGCCCTTCCAGCTGAGGACACAAATGTTCCAGCTGGGAAGGGGAAAGTTCCAGATGACAATGTGAACTCTCCAGCTGAGAAGGGGAAGGTTCCAGCTGAGAAGGGGAACGTTCCAGCTGAGGACATGAACGCTCCAACTGAGAAGGGGAACGTTCCAGCTGAGAACGTGAAAGTTCCAGCTGAAAACATGAAGGTTCCAGCTGAGAAGGGGAACGTTCCAGATGAGGACGTGAACGTTCCAGCTCAGGTGTGACCACACCACCATAACCTGAGGGTGGGCTGGGGGGCTCAGAGATTTGCCCACAGAACCCCCTCAGAGGAGGCAGGAACCAACTCAGCTGGACACATCCATGGACAACATCCCAGGGACACATCCATGACAAACATCCCAGAGATCTGAACCCACTCCTGACACACAGCCCACAGGATGCCTCCAAACTTCTCCAGAACCCCCAGTTTAACCCCATGCCCAGCACCACCCCACACCCCTGTGCTGCCCAGCCTCCCTGGGCCCACATTCCCTTACCTGGGAAGGGCGAGGCCAGCAGGGGCACTTTGATGGGGGCCAGGCTGAGGAGCGGGCAGGGCTGCAGGCCCGGCGCGGCCTGCGGGGCCTCGGGCTCCAGCGCCACCAGCGCCAGGCCCTGCGTGCCACCCACGGCTTTAAGGCTGCTCTGGCACCCACCTGTGGGACAGAGAGAGAGATGTGAGATCTCGGGGTCTCTCGCTGCTCAGAGTGACCCAGAGATGTGTCAGAAAGTCTCTTTTCCCAGCCCTGTGGTCAAACAAGGAGTCAGAGCTCTTCATTTCTCCATCTCAAGGTTGTTTATTGCTCCTTATCTATAAAATTCTTTCCCCTGTCCAGCCAAAGTCATCTCCGCAGGACAGAGGCACTCTGCCTGGCCCAGGGTGGTGTTATCTTTTTATACTAAAAACTACATGTACAATAGTTACAATTACTTTCCAATACCTATTACCTATGTTAGACAGTGAGCTTCTAGGTAGCAGACATCTTTTATGAAAATCCTTTCCTTAGGATTTTTCCTCCTGAGAAGCTGAGAGGCCTCAGGAACAAAATGCAAACATTGATTATCTGCTGCTGTGGAATGCAACAGGTGCATCTGGGATTGGTCTCATGAGGTTGTTTCTAATTAATGGTCAATCACAGACAGCTGGCTCAGACACAGAGCCCATACCACAAACCTTTGTTATCATTCCTTCCTATTCTATTCTTATCCACCCTTCTGATGAAATCCTTTCTTCTATTCTTTTAGTATAGTTTTAATATAATATATATCATAAAATAATAAATCAGCCTTCTGAAACATGGAGTCAGATCCTCGTCTCTTCTCCAATCCAAAAACCCCTGTGAACACCACCACACTTCTGCTCTAAACCAGTCTAAAGTGCCACCATCACAGCAGAAGATGGAGGCCAAGAAGAAGAAGGAGAAAGGCTGGACATTCCCAGGTTCCTCCATCTTGCCCCCTGAACCCCCATGCTAAAAACCTCAAAAATCTATTTTTCACCCTGTGATAAATTCACTATCATTTAACCTAAACTTTCCTAGCTTGTGATTTTTCATAGAAAGTTAGTAATTGTTTTTTTCCAAAAGCTAAATCAAAAGCACAAGAGTTTTGAGCTCTGTGCCAAAGTCTCTGAGGCCCCTGGGCAGGGGCTCGAGCCCTCTAAAGCAGCCAGAAAAATTTCCTGAGTCTGCAGAGCCATTGCAAACCCTGCTGGCCAAGTTCCTGTGTCCCTGCTGCAGGTGGCCCTGCCTGGGCAGGGTTGGGCTGATCCCAGAGGTGCCCCAGGCCCAGCTGTTCTGTCCTGAGCCATTCCTGAGGGACCCAGAGCCCCTTGGTGATGGTGATTCCAAAGGACCCAGAGCCCCTCTGGTGATGGTGATTCCAAAGCACCCAGAGCCCCTTTGGTGATGGTGATTCCAAGGACCCAGAGCCCTTTGGTGATGGTGATTCCAAGGACCCAGAGCCCCTTGGTGATGGTGATTCCAAGGACCCAGAGCCCTTTGGTGATGGTGATTCCAAAGGACCCAGAGCCCCTTGGTGATGGTGATTCCAAGGACCCAGAGCCCTTTGGTGATGGTGATTCCATGCCCAGCTTGTGGCTGGAGCATTTTCTGCCACTGAACCCCACAGATGTGAGCACATCACCCACAGGGACAAGGCAGCAGTGACTCACACTCAAACTGTGCAGAGTTATTACATTTAAATGAAAAAACTTAATAAAAAAGTCAAATATTTGAACACAGGGAACACAATCATTCTCAGCTTTCCAAAGTGTATCTGTCTGATGCCAAATCTGAATTTATTCCTTGCTATATTAGGCACCCACTGCTCCCTGGCCTGCCTGGCTGCTCTGCTGTATCCTGCACACAAATCCCTGAGTTTGACAAGCTCTGCATCTCATCTCCTTCATCCCAAAAGCTCAGCAGGATGCTTCATGGAATCCTTGAGGCTGGAAAAGCCCTCCCAGCCCATGGAGTCCCAGCTGTGCCCATCCCCACCCTGTCCCCAGCCCAGATCTCTGAGTGCCACCTCCAGGATATTCCTTGGGCACCTCCAGGGATGGGCACTGCAACCCTCCTGGGCAGCCCCTGCCAAGGGAACCCAGGAATGCCCCAAATCAAAGCTCAAACACCCTTCAGCCCCTGCACCATTCACTCCCCAGCCTGAGAGTGGCAGGGAAGACCCTCAGAGCTCAATCCTGGCCAATTATGTTAAATAAACAAGAACAGGAGTGTAAAACTCTTGAGGAGCAGAGCAAATCTGACAAACAGCAGCTGTTCCTCCCTCCCGAGCTCAGGATTCAGAAATGAAGCAATCATCAGCTCCTTGTGGCATCCAGCAAAGCCCAGCCCAGCTGCAAACCCTGCAGGCTCTGGGAGGGAGCTGAGGCTCCACAGCCCCCAGCTGATCCCACTGCAGACCCTCCCTCACCCTGAGGGTCCCTGTCCACGGGCATGCAGGAAAACAGGGAATGGGTGCTGGGCAAGGGGCTGTGGGGTGGGGGATGCAGCCCCTGAACAGCTCCAGGCAGGGGAATCCCAGCAGGGACCTGGGCTGAGATCACAGCATTAGGGATGGGATGGGAGGGAGGGACCCCAAATCCCCCCAGTGCCACCCCTGCCATGGCAGGGACACCTCCCACTGTCCCAGGTGCTCCCAGCCCCAATGTCCAGCCTGGCCTTGGGCACTGCCAGGGATCCAGGGGCAGCCACAGCTGCTCTGGGCACCTGTGCCAGGGCTGCCCACCCTGCCAGGGAACAATTCCCAATTCCCAATCTCCCATCCATCCCTGCCCTCTGGCACTGGCAGCCATTCCCTGTGTCCTGTCCCTACATGCCTTGTCCCCAGTCCCTCTCCAGCTCTCCTGGAGCCCCTTCAGGCCCTGCCAGGGGCTCTGAGCTCTCCCTGGAGCTGCTCCTGTCCAGGTGAGCCCCCCCAGGTGTCCCAGCCCTTTACAAACAATTATTTCCCCACAAAATAAGCCCTGCATTAGCAAAGCAGAAGTTAAGTGTTTTCAGTCACCAAAAAAGTCCATAATTTCCACAGTCATTATTCCTCCATGCCAAGGAACACCTGCAGATGCACAAAGTAACAGGCACACAGGCCAAACAAACCCCACAAATATTTAAGTTTTGATCATTTAGCAATGGATAAATGAAAACAGATTTTTCTGCCAGACCAACTGGCAGAAATTAAAAAACAAGCAAAAAATAAAAAACCCATCAGTGTCCAACCAATCCAAGTGTTAAACACAAGCTCATTGTTCATTCACCTGGGAAGTGGAACAATCCTTCAGTGGGGTCAAACAGCTGCCCTCCAAGAGCCTGTGCTCATTCCCAATTCCAGCTGTCTGCTGCTGGGAAAAACCACAGAACAGCTCCTGTGAAAGCTAATGCTGTCTGCAAACACGACTGTGCTGCGCCTTCCTGCAGGGCACACGAGCAGGAAGGTTGTTTACTTCTCATTTGATTCTTTTCTTCTGGAGAGGAGGATGTGATTTCCCCAAAGAGGGCAGGAGAACAGGAGAGTGATGTGAGCTGGGCAGGCACAGCCCGCCGAGCTGGGCTGCTCATTAAACTTGCATCAATGCCCTCATCAAAGTTTCATTGCTCTGCTGAAGGAGAAGTTTGGGTGGTTTCCCCTCCTTTGATGGAGCTCTCTCTGTGTCTCTGCTGGTGAATAACTCCAGGGAGGAAGGGCCATTCCTGGGGGCTCAGTGCTGGGGAGAGCACGGGCAGGGCTCAGCTCAGCAGCATCTCCATTCCAGCCACCCAAACACTGCCCAGCCCTGCCCAGGGCACTGCCAGCTGGGCCAGGGCTCCCCCAGCGCTGGGGGCACCCAGCTGAGAAATCCTCCTCACAAACAAACCAGACCTTACTGTGGGTTCTGTTCAAAAAGGCCTTGAAAGGGTTTTAGAGCTGCCATCAATCACTCTGCACCCACAGGGGGAATGGCAAAAGTCACACACCATGAAAAGAGGAGTCACACACCATCACTGGTACCACCATCACTGGTACCACCATCATATCACCATCACTGGTATCACCATCACTGGTACCACCATCACTGGTACCACCATCAGTGATATCACCATCATATCACCATCACTGGTACCACCATCATCACTGGTACCACCATCATGCGTGGGTATCACCATCACTGATACCACCATCACTGATATCACCATCATGAGTATCACCATCATATCACCGCCACTGATATCACCATCACTGATATCACCATCACTGATACCACCATCACTGATATCACCATCACTGGCACCACCATCACTGATATTGCAATGAGGGGAACATGCAGGGTTTTTTCCCGCAATGGTGTTTTCCCCAGGTCTGCTTTGCCAGGTCATGGCACACCTGGCAGTGAGGTGCCAACCTCTCCTCTGAATCCCAGAGTCACTGGGGTTGGAAAAGCCCTCTAGGATCAGAGTCCCAGCTGTGCCCCATTGTCACTGGGGACAAACCCAGCTTGTCCCCAGCCCAGAGCTCTGAGTGCCACCTCAGGAATTCCCTGACCCTCCAGGGATGGGCACTCCAACCCTCCCTGGGCACTTGCAGAGTTCCTGTTCCCAACACCACCCTCAGCACCATCCTGTTCCCAACATCAACCTCCCCCTGCTGTAACAGGAGCCCCCAGTGCTGTCCCTGCACCCAGCCCAGCCCCTCACAGCCCAGCTGATGGCTTTAGGCAGAATTTTCTGTATTTTTAAGAAGATTCTGTGCATCTTTCAGCTCTGATGTCTTTAAGCAGAATTTTCAGTATTTTTAAGTGGTATTCTCTGCATCTTTAAGCCCTGAATCTTTAGGCAGTATTTTCACTATTTTTAAGTAGGATTCTCTGCATTTGTAAGCTCCAGGGCTTCAGGCAGAATTCGCTGTCCCTTCCTTTGACCTCAGCTGCAGATGGAGCCTGATGGTGTCACTGTCACCCTCAAGCCCCCTCTGAGAGCAGACAGATGTTCCCAGGTGTGCCAAACAGGCTCTGCTCAGTGTGCTGAAAGCTTCTGTGCATTACAGCCTGCTGGGCAATGTCCTGGCACTGAGCTGGGCTTCTGGAACCTGAGCTGAACCTGAGCTCAGAGGACCTCCCCATGGACACCAGAGACCCAAAAGGGCCCAGGGAGGAGCAGGGACACGTGTGAGGTGGAAGGATTCTGCAGCAGGGAGGTGATGTGAAAATGTGTGTGAGACAGGAGGGGTGTGGACATTTCAGTGAATAAATTCAAATTTGTGGGAAACATTCACCTCGTGCGGTATGAAAGTTCTCACCCTGACCTGTGCCTGTGTTTAGAGTTCCTAAAAAACTCTGAGCACCCTGATACCCTTGCAAAGGGAACAAACACAGGGAAATCCCTGCAAAAGAAAGCACAGGGATATCCCTGCACAGGGAACAGACACAGGGAAATCCCTGCAAAGGGAACAGACCCAGGGATATTCCTATAAAGGAAAACAAACACATAAATAGCCCTGCAAAGGGAAACAAACAAACGCAGGGGTGTCCCTGCAAAGGGAACAGACACAGGGATATTCCTATAAAGAGAACAGACACAGGGAAATCCCTGCAAAGAGAGCAGACAGAAAAGAGAAGAAACACAGGGGTATCCCTGTAAAGGGAACAGACACAGGGATATCCCTGCAAAAGAAAACACTGGGATATCCCTGCACAGGGAACAGACACAGGGAAATCCCTGCAAAGGGAACGGACACAGGGATATTCCTATAAAGGGAACAGACACAGGGATATCCCTGAAAAGGGAACAGACACAGAGATATTCCTATAAAGGAAAACAAACACATAAATAGCCCTGCAAAGGGAAACAAACAAACGCAGGGGTGTGCCTGCAAAGGGAACAGACACAGGGATATTCCTATAAAGGGAAAAAACCACACCAATAGCCCTGAAAAGGGAAACAAACAAACACAGGGATGTCCCTCCCTGCAAAGGGAACAGGGATATTCCTGTAGAGGGATAGAGACACACCAATAGCCCTGCAAACACCAACAACACACCAATAGCCCTGCAAAGGGAAACACACAAATAGCCCTGAAAAGGGAACAAACATAGGGATATTCCTGTAAAGGGAAACAAACACACCAATAGCCCTGCAAAGGGAAACACACAAATAGCCCTGAAAAAAGAACAAACACAGGGATATTCCTATAAAGGGAAACAAACACACCAATAGCCCTGCAAACACCAACAAACACACCAATAGCCCTGCAAAAGGAAACTAAGGCAGGGATGTCCCTGCTTTCCTGATATCTCAGCTTTCCTGATATCTCTGCTTTCCGAGGGGGAAATCAGCTGCTGGCATTGCAACTGCAACCCCAGTGACTGCCAGGAACAGCCCTGCTCACTTTGCTGCTCGTGTGCAGTAAATAGAAATCCCTGCTGCTCTCAGACATCCCTGCATGCCTCCAGAGCTGGATTTATTCACACGGAGCTCCGGGGTCAGGAGGGATGATGTTATGGAAAGGGCAGAACAGCAGCCTTGCCCACAAACACATTGCTCCTGGGGTTACTGCTGTCATTGAAGTGGGAAAACAAACTTCACTCTAAGTTTCTCTTGATTTCAGGAGATAACGGGAAAAGCACCAAAAAAAACAAACATAAGCTTAATGATCAAAACAAAAACTTCGTGAAAGCTGTGGTTAAAGCCAAGCATTCCCAGAGCTAATAAAGCACTTGGCTGGCAGTGCTTGAATGCTCCACAAACAAAGAGAGGTTTGATGGCTTTTCAGGGACATGGATGGGGTCCTGCTGTGCCATTCTCTGTCCCCAAACAGGGAGCCCCAGCACACGCACTTAAATACAAGATAATCCAATTTGGGAAGCCAAAAGCCGAGTGCTTGTAAATGGAGATGTGCTTCAAACACAGAGCTGTGCTTAGGAGATACAGGAGATCAGAGGTCCTGGGTGGTGTATTTCATGAGAAGACAGAACCCAAATTCAACAGAGAGCAGCCCTATTTCATTCAGAATATGTAAATGGAATTACCCAGCAAGCTGGGTCTGTGTTTGGATGTGTATCTGCACATCACTGCTGACACTGCCTGGATTCTCTATGCCATCAGGGGAAAAACATGAATGAGAGGGATCAAAATGTCATTGCCTTGGGATGCCCCACCCGACATCCTCTGCACGCAGGAGACATGAGCAACCCAATGAGCTCTAAGGTCCATTCCAGCCCCAACCTCTCCACAATTCCACAAAATCTCTCCAGATACAGCATCAGAACAGGGCAGGGAGCACTGGTGGCATGGTCCAGGAGTGCCAAACGACCCCAGCACAGCTCCCAGTGACACCGCTGAGTGCCTGTGCCACAGGGCTCTGGGTTCCCCCTTGGAGCATTGGAACCCCACCACAGGGCCCTGCAGTGCTCCCTCAGCCCATCCAGCAGCCTCTGAGCCCACAGGGATGTGAGGGCACCCAGCTGGCACAGGCACAGTGGCACAGGGCACCTGGCCAGCCCTGACCTCACCACACAGCTCAGGAGACAGAAACAGGAATGCTGCCCTCCCAGAAACACCAGGACTGGCTTTGCAGGACATGAAATGCTGCCTCCCTCCCCAGAGGGGGAACAGACACAGGGATATCCCTGCAAAGAGAGAAAATACGGGGAGATCCCTGTAAAGAGAACAGACACAGGGATATCCCACTGCAATGGGAAGAGACACAGGGATATCCCACTGAAGAGGGAACAGACACAGGGATATCCCTGCACAGGGAACAGACACAGGGATATCCCACTGAAGAAGGAACAAACACAGGGATATCCCTGCAAAGGGAACAGACACAGGGATATCCCTGTAAAGAGAACAGACACAGGGATATCCCACTGAAGAGGGAACAGACACAGGGATATCCCTGCAAAGGGAGCAGACACAGGGATATCCCTGCACAGGGAACAGACACAGGGATATCCCTGCAAAAAGAACAGACACAGGGATATCCCTGCAAAAAGAACAGACACAGGGATATCCCACTGAAGAGGGAGCAGACACAGGGATATCCCTGCAAAGGAAACAGACACAGGAATATCCCACTGCAAAGAGAGAAAACACAGGGATATCCCTGCAAAGGGAACAGACACAGGGATATCCCACTGTAAAGGGAACAGACACAGGGATATCCCTGCAAAGGGAACAAACACAGGGATATCCCTGCACAGGGAACAAACACAGGGATATCCCTGCACAGCCGTGAGCCAGGTGTCATTACCAGGGGCACAGGGCCCCGTGCTCCTCACAAACACACAGCACAGAGCACAGTTCATGGTGTGCACTTCAGGAGAGAACCATAACTGCTGCTCCTCACAGCAAACAGCACCTTGGGGTGGCTGGGGCTCAGCTGTTCAATTATGCACATTAGCCTTGCCAGGCTCCACGCTCACTCCTGGAGCTGAGGCAGGCTGCAGCTCCATTGAGAAAACAATTCTGGCATTGCTGATGGCTGGGGAAGGCAGAGCTGCTGCTGCCAGAGCAGCTCAGGGGTGAATCCTGCCCAGAACCTGACTAACTGCCCTGATCCCACCCCACCGAGAACCTGCTCCAGGATCTCCATCACTGCCCACACTGAGGGCAGAAACTGCACAGGGAACCCTGCAGGGCTGCCAGGGGGGAGAGCTCCTGGCTGTGCCTGCAGGGCAGGGATGGGGTCACCTGCAGGACAGGGATGGGGTCACCCTGCAGGACAGGGATGGGGTCACCCTGCAGGACAGGGATGGGGTCACCCTGCAGGACAGGGATGGGGTCACCCTGCAGGACAGGGATGGGGTCACCCTGCAGGACAGGGATGGGGTCACCCTGCAGGACAGGGATGGGGTCACCCGGCAGGACAGGGATGGGGTCACCTGCAGGAATGGCCACAGGTCACTCACGAGCTCTTGAGCCCCAAACAGCCCAGGATGGGATGGACTGGCACCACCAGCTCAACAAGGATGGCAAGGAATTCCTGACTGGGCCTGGCAGCTGTGGCTGCCCCTGGATCCCTGGCAGTGCCCAAGGCCAGGCTGGACATTGGGGCTGGGAGCAGCTGGGACAGTGGGAGGTGTCCCTGCCATGGCAGGGGTGGCACTGGGGGGGATTGGGGTCCCTTTCAACCCAAACCACTCCAGGATTCTGTGATCCCATTATTTACAGAGATGGTTGGGGGGTTTGAGCTCCTCCCTGCCCTTCTCCCACCCCGAGGGGCTCGGCTGGCAGCCAGCACTGAGCCAGCTGCTGCAGGAGGAGCAGGGTCCAGCTGCAGGGCTGCTGAGCAGACAGCCATGGGCACGTGCACGGCCCAGGGGGACAAAACCCTTCCCCTCCCGGGGCTCCCTGCAGCCCACAGAGGTGGCACCAGGCTGGCATGTCCCTGTTCTGCCTGGCACTGCCCCTCAGCTGCTCCCAGGAATGCTCCTGCCTTATATCTGCCATTCTGCATGTGATAAAATACACCTGTGCATGTTTAAAATACCGAAGTATTTAAAATTTTTTTTTAACATTTAAAACATTGAAGTCTGTAAAAGGTGCAGGAACAGGAGGGGCTGTGGCTCCCCTGCCCAGACCCCTCCCTCAGCAGCACACCCACCCTGTGATTCCCCAGCAGCCCGGGCATTCAGCTGCTTCTGTGTGTAATAAATGCCAATAAACGCTCTAATAAACAGAAATGAACTCATTCCAGGGTTTCCCCACAGCACTGACTCCTCCAGCTGAGCCCTGGGCAGTGCTGGCAGAGGAGAGGAGGCTGAGCCCCAGCCCTGCTCAAACACCAAAATACAGAGCCAGGTGCGGGGACCAACACGTGCCAGGGCACCCCCTGCTAATTAACGAGGCTGCTAACGAGCCCAGGAGCCAGGATCTCCTCCAGCACACTCTGAACCCCAGCACCGATGGCAAACACCAGGCCCTGGGTGCTGCACAGCTCTGAAACACAAACTGCTTTGGGGAGAGCCCACGGACAGGGGAGCTCTGCCCTCAGCACCAGGGACAGCACCTTTGCTCTGGGGAAGGCAGGAGCAGCTGGCAGCTCGGCAGTAATTCCAATTCCCAGTTCAGGAGTGTATTTAGAGACTGAAATATCAGAGGCACCTTTCTCCCCAGCCTCCTGTATAGAACTGTTATTTTAATTTACTCCTGCAGCCACAAAACAGAGGTTCAGCCCTGCTGGAATGCATGGCCTGCTCTTGTCCAAGGATAAATGCTCTTTACCAGGTGTAAATCCCAGTTACCTAAAGCACCACAGAATATTTACACACAGAATATTTAAATATTACACAGTTAATATTTATAAATTTTAGTTCTTCTGTTCAGTTATGCAGATGAATGGAACTGATTCCACAAATGACTGAGCATTAATGAGATGGATCCACTGCTCCTCTCTCCTGCTGGCTGCCTGCACAGACCCCACTGTCACTCTGTTTTTTTAAGATTTTCTAAGCCTTCTGATGTTGACATTCTTGTAGGGAACTTTCTCACACACTTTCTTGTAAATAACTTATTGTTTGCATTCCTTTGATGGAAGAAGAGAGAGTTGATGGACTGTTGGTGTAACCAGTGTCATTGGAGAGGTGTCACTGTCACCCTCCAATCCACTGTCACCTTTGTAAAACTATAAATATGGGAGTCAGAAAAATAAAGGAATAAAGGTCCCTTTTTTCCTTCACCTTGAGAGCGGGTGCACTTGTGTTCCTTCATGTCTGATAGCAACACCCCACCAAACTCTGCAAAGGAGCAGCCAGCAGAATCCTACACGGAACCACAGAACCACTGAGGCTGACAGTGATTTCTGTTTGAAAAATAAACTCAGCAGGTGGGGACTGGTTGGTCCCTTCCTGGCAGGGGTCACCAGGCAGCTCCAGAACAGCCTGGCACAATCTGCTGTAATTACACAGAGCCCTTTCTTCCTCTTGGAGTCATTCAGAGGCTGAGCTGCACTTGGCCATAAGGCTCTGCTCAAGCAAGGCTCTGCAGCTGAGTGGAAGTGAATCTCTGCTTTAGAGAGCAGCCATGCCTCTCTGGGGGATGCATTAAGGGAAAACCACTGAGAAACAGGCAATACTTAATTATTGATGCACTCATTTCCTGACCTGGGATCAGCTGAGGGGCCAGGACGAGCGTGGGCAGTGGCCTGGAGGCAGCAGCTGGCCTGGCTACAGCCATGGCCACTTGATTGCTCAGCAGCAGAGGCTTCTCTGCCCCCTGGAACAGCCTGGACTCCTCAGGCTGCACCCAGGCTGAATCCAGGGCAAAGGCATTGTTCAGGTAGATCTGTCCAAGAGAAAGAAAGAAAAACGTTACAGTCTGAGAGCCCAGACTCAGAAATACAAGTGAGAACAAAGCATCTTTAATTCAGTGTTTCAGCAGGCAGAGCCTCAGCTGGGGATAAACTGCCCGAGCCAGGGTTGAGTGCTGAGGCTGAAGTGAAGTGACCACTAAATATGAACTGGCTTTGACATGACAGATCAGCTGCTGCAGCTGCATGGAGGCCAGCAGTCCCTGGAGGCAGAGCTGTCCTGACACGGCCACTCCTGGTGCTGACACGGCCACCCCGAGTGACCCCATCAGCACCGGGGACTGCGGCCACCTCCCCAGCCTGGGGACACAGGGGTGAGGGACAGGGGGACAGGGCACAAAACCCACTGAGGGACAGGGCACAAAACCCGCTGAGGGACAGGGGGACAGGGCACAAAACCCACTGAGGGACAGGGCACAAAACCAGATGAGGGACAGGGGCACAGGGCACAAAATCTACTGAGGGATGGGGGGACAAAGCCATAAAACCAGATGAGAAACGGGGACAAAGCCATAAAACCAGATGAGAAACAGGGGGACAGGGCACAAAACCAGCTGAGGGACAGAGAGGATAGAGCACAAAACCAGCTGAGGGACAGGGGGACAGGGCACAAAACCAGCTGAGGGACAGGGGGACAGGGCACAAAACCAGCTGAGGGACAGCAGCACAAAGCTGAGGGACAGCAGCACAAAGCCAAGTGTTCAGCACTCAGCTGGCAGAGGGGCAGATGTGGGGACCAGAAGTGGGATGAGGCCATGGGACCCCGAGGGCCACCCTGGCATCAGGGATGTAGCAGTGCCTGCGGTGGCACCGCTCTGCCAGCTCCAGACTGTGGCACCCCTTTGGGGCAGAGTGGGAAAACCAGGGAGAAAGGGAAGATGGAAAACCCCCATAATCGTATCTGGTAGGAAAATGAGGTTCTTCTACTCAAAGGAATAAATATTATCGACATTTTAGTCCTGTTAAAACTTGGGAACAGCGAAGGTGCAGCTGCTGCTCCATCACCTGCCCCTTCCAGCATTCCAACATTCCTCCTCAGGCTTCTCCTGACAATCACCGACCTCTCACAGCCCTGAACCCACAGCACTTTGCAGCTCATGTACTGGATGTACTCAAAAAAAAAAAAGCCCTGAAAGCCCCGGGCAGGCCAGGCTCGCACTCACCTTGCAGCTGGGCAGCCTTTTCTCAATCCAGCCCTTGCCGGCGTGCGGCGGCACCGCGGCGCTGAACACGGGCGGGAGCACCGGGACGAATTCCACGCTGGAAGAAGGGGAGAATCCCACGACCGGCGAGTGAGCTCCAAATATCCACTTCGGAGGGCACAAAAAAGGCAAACAAACACAAGAAGACGGGTTAACAAAAGGATTTTACCCTGAGTAACCGATGCTTTCCATGATTTCCTAATTACGCGACGGAAAAGGTCGGGAATGTCCCTTCAGCCCGCCCGGGGTTTGTGTTTGCTGGGCAGGCTCGGAGCGGTTCGGGAAGCCCAAAGCACAGCCTGGAGCCGGGCACAGCGGCAGCCCGGGCTCCTCTGCTCACACCGAGCCGTGCAGCGCCAGCAGGAGCCTGAAAATGCGTCTGGAGAGCCAAAGGAAACGCAGAAATGCATTTTTTCTCAACTTAAATTCGCCTGGCAAACGGGTTCCCACAGCAAAACCACCTCTGCACGTTCGTCGAGCGGTCTCCCGCTGGGGAATAATTGATGTTCCCGTTTCATTAGAGCAGCACCGACTGTTTTCTCCCGAACCACAAGAGACGCTCGAGCTCGAAAAGGCTGGAAATCATCACACGGAATCGAGCGGACGCCACAGCGCTCGCGGCTCGCGTTTATTTTTACTTCTGTCTGCCCAAAACCATAAAGCCGAGGCAAAACTGCGCGCACGGCTCCGCGCCCTCCGCGGAGAGGGGCGAACACCCGGCGGAGCGCTCCGCTACCGCGAGCAGCCTCACGGCAGCGATTAATAATTGAAATATTCATCAGGGAAAGCACTGGCGCGACACGCCGGTTCCAGTGACACGGCTCAAAACTTTCGTCTTTATAAATATTCACAGAACGCTCGGCGGCGGTGCTGCCCCGGCTGCCGGGGCATCGCTCCCGTTCGGGTCGCATCTGCGGAGAGCGCATCCTGCAGCCGGCGTGGGAGGGACCCGCAGCCCCCCTGGCAGCCCCTCTGCCCCCGGAGAAATGCCCGCCGCACGTCCCCAGAGCCGCGGGATGTGCCGCCATCCGACACACGCGGGGCGCGGAGCCTCGGGAACGGGGTGCAGGGCTGGGAAAGGGGTGCAGGGATGGGGAAAGGGGTGCAGGGATGGGGAAAGGGGTGCAGGGATGGGGAAAGGGGTGCAGGGCTGGGGAAAGGGGGAATGCAGAGGTGGGGAGAAGGGGATGTAGAACCCAGGGAGAGGGGAATGAAGAGCTGAGGAAAAGGGGATGTAGAGCAGAGGAAGGGGGGATGTGGAACCCGGGGAAAGGGGAATGCAGAGCTTGGGAAGGAGGGGATGCAGCGCCCCGAAGGAGGGGGTTAAAAAACCCAGGAAGGGAGAATACAGAGCCCAATGAAGGGAGCTGTAGAAGCCGGGAAAAGAGCGATGCAGAGCCCGGGGAATGTGGGATGCAGAGCTCGGGAAGCGGAGGATACAGAGCTCAGAAAAGGAGGATCCAGAGCTCGGAAAGGAGAATGCAGAGCTCGGAAAGGAGGATACAGAGCTCGGAAAGGAGGATACAGAGCTCAGAAAAGGAGGATGAAGAGCTCGGAAAAGGAGGATGCAGAGCCCGGGCAGCCCCCGCTGCCTCCCCCAACCCCGCGGGCGGGGGTCTCGGTGCCGGGGCTGGCTCGGGGCAGCGGCTCCGGGAAAGTTGTGTCCCCGGACGGCGGCTCCGCCCTTACCTGGCCGTGCAGGAGCGGCTCGGCGGCCGCGGGCAGCAGCGGCAGCAGCGGGGGCTCGGCGGGGCCGCGCCAGCCCGGCCCGGGCCGCACCAGCGCGGGGGGCGGCAGCAGCAGCGGCGGCCCAGGAGGAGGAGGAGGAGGAGGATGGGGAGCCCCGGCGGCGGCAGCGCCCACCCGGAGCAGCCCCGCGGCCGCGGGCAGCACCCAGGCCCAGGGCGGGGCGGGGGGCTCGGCGGGCGGCGACCACAGCAGCGGCGGCGGGCGCGGGGCGGCGGCCGGGAGCATCCTGCATGGCCCGGGGTGGACCGGGCCGGGAGCGCCGCGCTCCGCTCGCCTCCGCCGCCCGGCGCAACTCCGAGCCCGCGGCAGCGCGGACAGGCTCCGCCCGGCGCGGGGGGAGCGGGGCGGGGGAGAGCGGGGCCGCCCCGGGGAGGGGAGGGACGGACGGACCGACGGACGGACGGAGGGAAGGGAGGAGGGGGCGCCGCCCCCGCTGGGAGCGCGGCTGTGCCGCGTTCGGTGCCGGAGCGGGTGGGATCCTCGGGCAGGTGGGATCCTCGGGCAGGTGGGATTCCCGGGCAGGTGGGATCCTCGGGCAGGTGGGATTCCCGGGCAGGTGGGATCCTCGGGCAGGTGGGATCCTCGGGCAGGTGGGATCCTCGGGCAGGTGGGATTCCCGGGCAGGTGGGATTCTCGGGTGATCCCCGGTGGCCGCAGGTGTAGAGGCAGCCCCTGCCCGCGGGGGAGGGCAGAGGAGGCTGGGCTGGGCTGCGCCGGCACCCCCGAGTTCACGAAGACCCCCTCACCATTAAAATCCCCAGACCCCTCAACACCTCCGACTCTCGAAGGTCCTCAAGTTGCTTGCCATCTCCAGAGCCCCCAAACATTCCCGAGACCCCCGATCTCCCCCTTCCCCAGACCGTGCGAGTGCCGCGGCATCAGCGCATTCAGGTATCCCTGGTATCCCACAGCTGCCCTCAGCCGAGACCCTTCCGTCGGCAGGGAAAATAGCCTGGATGTAAACAGCCAGAGGAAATTCTTCCCTCGGAGCAAGGGAACAGGGTGCCCAGAGCAGCTGTGGCTGCCCCTGGATCCCTGGCAGTGCCCAAGGCCAGGCTGGACATTGGGGCTGGGAGCACCTG
Source organism: Geothlypis trichas (assembly GCA_009764595.1). NCBI lineage: Eukaryota > Metazoa > Chordata > Aves > Passeriformes > Parulidae > Geothlypis > Geothlypis trichas. Next base: position 35,796,595 of record CM019908.1, read on the forward strand.
GGACAGTGGGAGGTGTCCCTGCCATGGCAGGGGTGGCACTGGGTGGGCTTTAATGTCCCTTCCAACCCAGACCAGTGTGGGGTCCTATGAATTTCATAGCAGATGAGCAGAGAGGAGCCTGGTGCCGCTGCTGCTGCCCGAGGGCAGCTCCCTTGCCCAGCCCAGCCCAGCCCAGGTGATTCCAGGCTGAGCCTCGCAGGGCCGTCTGTGTTCCCTTACAAACCTGTGGGTTTGTCCCTTCCAGCCCCTGGGTTTGTCCCCTACAAACTTGTGGGTTTGCCCTTTACAAACCGCTGGGTTTGTCCCTCACAACCCATGGGTTTGTCCTTTATAAACCTGTGGGTTTGTCCTTTATAAACTTGTGGGTTTGTCCCCCACAAACCTGTGGGTTTATCCTTTATAAACCTGTGGGTTTGTCCTTTATAAACCTGTGGGCTTGTCCCTCACAAACCTGTGGGTTTGTCCCTCACAAACCTGTGGGTTTGTCCCTATAAACCTGTGGGTTTTTCCCTACAAACCTGTGGGATTGTCCCTCACAAACCTGTGGGTTTTTCCCTACAAACCTGTGGGTTTGTTTCTCCTGCCGTCTCCTCCCTGCCGTGAAATGAAGGAGCTGAGCAAGCCTCTGCTGACGGCATCACAGCTTCCAGCAGCTCCAGCAAAAAATTAAAGGAATGAATAACGGCAAAATGGGCCAAGCCTGAATTCACACAACACACAAATGTTTCAGCTTCACGGTTTAAAATCATTGCAGAGGAGTTTGATTCCCACGGCAGCAAATAACCTTAATAAAGGTAATACCCTAGAAGTTTTGGAATCAGATGATGATGATCTGTGGCTAAACAGGAGATCAGGGAAATGCATTGCTTCTAATTACCCTGAGAGACGCTGGGAGATGGAGATTGGAGTAATGCACAAAACGACAGAAATCAGATGAACAGAGGATCACTGCTAAATGTTTCAGTGTGTGGCTGTTTGTAAAACTCAAAACCACATCCTGGTAATTGGGACTGAGCAGAGGAATGGAAACACAATGACAAAATCAACAGTAAAAAAACAACAAACAGAAACAGGGCTGTTCCTGTGAAATGCAGTGATGCTCCAGGAGCTGGGCTTGGATACCGTGGGGGAAAAGGCACCTCAGACAGCTGATCAGTGTCACCTCAGTGCACACCTTGGCCCTTGAATGCTGCAAAGAGCACTTCAGGCAGCCAAAAAGCCAATTTAGCACTGAAATAAAAGGTTTAGACCCATCATCTTCATTTTTTAAGTCTGAAAAATGAGTCTGAGCACTCCAAAGAGACATGCCTTTTGTTAATATCTACATTATGGATTTCTCTCCCTGAGGGCATCCTTCACTACTTCTCCTCCTGCCGGGGCTGTCTGGTGAGACGCTATCGGGTGATGACCAAACCCTCTGGTGCTGATGCACCAGTGACTCAAGGAAGGGGCGCTGTGGATCAGCAGCATCGCCGGGAATCCCTTTCACTTGGAGCGCTGGCCACGGACAGCCCGGGTCCCGCAGCGCACCTGAGGCAGCCCGGGGAACCCCGAGCGCAGCTGCACCTGCGGCGCCTGTTTGAGCCTCTGGAGGTGCCAACAGCGCCCGGAATCCGGCACAATCTGCGCTCAGAGGAGTCCCAGGGAATAGATCCGTGTCAATTCCCCGCGAATAAATCCCAGCCCATTCTCAGTGAATAAACCCCTGCCCATTCCCGGTGAATAAACCCCTGCCCATTCCCGGTGAATGAATAACCCCCCTGCCCATTCCCAGTGAGTAAATCCCTTCCCATTCCCAGTGAATAGATCCTTGTTGATTCCCAGTGAATAAACCCCTGCCCATTCCCAGTGAAGAAATCCCTGTCCAATCCCAATACACCCCTGCCCATTCCCAGTGAATAAATCCCTGCCCATTCCCAGTAAATAGATTCTTGTCAATTCCCGGTGAATAAACTCCTGCCCATTCCCAGTGAATAAATCCCTGCCCATTCCCAGTGAGTAAATCCCTGCCCATTCCCAGTGTATAAATCCTTGTCAACACCCAGTGAATTAATCAAACCCCTGCTCATTCCCAGTGAATAAATTCCTGTCAATTCCCTGTGAATGAATAAAATCCCTCTCCAATCCCATTCCCTGCCTGTTTGTGCTCTCAGAGTCCCAGGGCAGCATCAGGGGCCAGGGATGTCCTCAGGCGATGCTGCGGGACAGAGAAGGGTGACACACCCCGATTGCCCTCGATCCATCCCACCCCATCCCATCCCATCCCATCCCATCCCCATCCCCATCCCCATCCCAATCCCATCTCGGGGTTCCCATGGTATTTCAGGGCTCACATGGCATTCTGGAGTTCTCAAGAGATTTTGGGGCTCCTGTGGGATTTTGGGGCTCCCATGGCATTTCAGGATTTCCATGGGATCTCGGGGTTCCCATGGCATTTCGGGGCTCCTGTAGGATTTTGGGGTTCCCATGGGATTTCGGGGTTCCCAGGGCATTTCAGGATTTCCATGGGATCTCGGGGCCCCCATGGCATTTCGGGGCTCCTATGGGACCTCGGGGTTCCCGTGGTATTTCAGAGCTCACATGGGTTTTCAGGGTTCCCATGGCATTTTGGAGTTCTCATGGAATTTCGGGGTTCTCATGGGATTTCGGGATTCCCATGAGATTTCGGGGCTCCTGTGGGATTTCGGGGCTCCCATGGCATTTCAGGATTCCCATGGGATCTCGGGGTTCCCATGGTATTTCAGGGCTCACATGGGTTTCCAGGGCTCCCATGGCATTTTGGGGTTCTCATGGAATTTTGGGGTTCCCATGGGATTTCGGGGTTCCCATGGCATTTCGGGGCTGCAGAGGGTGTCAGTGGTGGGTGCTGCAGCAGCTCCCACTGCTCTGAGCACAGGTCCAGCCTCCACTGAGCAGAGCCCCAGGCAAACACATCAAATCAAAGAGTGACAGAAAATGACCCCTTGTTTCGGCTCCTGGCGTGTGAAATCCCCGCTCTTTGATGTGATTTTTGCTGAATTCCATTGATTTCCATCAGCCTTGTTACAGCCCCATTAAGAGGTATCAAAAAGAGAGGAGGCAAATGAGGCGTAGCTCCAGTGCAAAGAAAATCCCAGCAGGAACACACCTGTGTGTGTGCAGGACTTCAGCCTCCCCAGGAGCCCTTCCTCACTCCCTGGATGGTAGAGATTGCCCTGGGCTGCTCAGGAGCCCTTCCTCACTCTCTGGATGGTGGGAATTGCCCTGGGCTGCTCAGGAGCCCTTCCTCATTCTTTGGGATGGTGGGAATTGCCCTGGGCTCCCCAGGAACCCTTCCTCACTCTCTGGGATGGTGGGAATTGCCCTGGGCTCCTCAGGAGCCTTTCCTCACTCTGTGGATGGTGGAGATTGCCCTGGGCTGCTCAGGAGCCCTTCCTCACTCTCTGGATGCTGGGAATTGCCCTGGGCTCCTCAGGAGTCTTTCATCACTCCCTGGATGGTGGGAATTGCCCTGGGCTCCCCAGGGGCCCCTTCTCCTTCTCTGAATGGTGGGAATTGCCCTGGGCTCCCCAGGAGCCTTTCCTCACTCTCTGGATGGTGGGAATTGCCCTGGGCTCCTAGGGAGCCCTTCCTCACTCTCTGGATGGTGGGGATTGCCCTGGGCTCCTCAGGAGTCTTTCATCACTCCCTGGATGGTGGGAATTGCCCTGGGCTCCTCGGGAACCCTTCCTCACTCTCTGGATGGTGGGAATTGCCCTGGACTCCTCAGGAGGCTCTCCCAGCTCTCAGGCAGGAGGTGGCCTCTGCAGACCTGGTGGAAAATGATCCAGCAGCATTCCTCCTGGATAATTCCCTCTGTAGAATATCAGTTTCCTTTCTACTGGACTAAATCAATTTGTTTTCTGGTATTTATGCAATATTCACAAGCTGGTTTTATCCTATGTCGGAGTTATTGATACCAAAATTTCAAACTCTGGTAATTTAGGAAGGAAAAATGAGCAAGGGCTCACTGCCCTTCTGTTCCTGGGCAGCTGAAAGCAGGGCAGGAGGGCACAGGTGAATACAGAATCCCAAATTGGGTTGGGGTGGAGGGACCCTAAACCCCACCAGGGACCCTAAATCCTCCCAGGGACACCTTCCCCTGTCCCAGGTGCCCCCAGCCCCAGTATCCAGCCTGGCTTTGGGCATTCCAGGGATGCAGGAGCAGCCCCAGCCTCTTTGGGCAACATCTGAGTCCATTCCCTCAGATCCTCAGTTTCCTCTAATCCTGTTGGATGCAGAAGTTGAAGACATTTTCATCTTTAACACCAGCCCAGGTGCAGGGAAAGGCTCGGCAGGGTTTGCACACAGAAGGATCACTTTGGGTAGCTGTGAGAAGAAACAGAAAACATTCAAACCAAGAGAAATAAAAAAAAAAAAAATAAAAGAAAAAGGCATCTTTTGTGCGTGCATGAGAGGAGAGGCTGGAAACATTCTCTTTGTGAATTGGAGAATAAAGAGCACAGTCAATGGGGAGGGTTTGCTTTGTACCAGCTCCTTGGAATCCACCTCCAGAGCAGGGATTTAACCCTTCTGGGGAGGCAGCCCCCGTGGCACTCCACAGCAGCAGAGAGATAAAAGAAAAGCAGGATAAAGATATCTGCCTGTGCCCCCCTTTGTGCCAGAGCTCTCCTGAGAGCACACACGGCTCTCTTGGATCCATGCATCCCTTTGAAAGCCTCCAAAGAAGGTTCCATGCTCAACTGGGGGCTGAGCAGTCGGCAGGTGCAGCAACTCAGCTTCCCTCTGCACCCAGGAAAAGGGGAAGGATGGCTCAACCCAGCCTCAATGGAATTCCAGATTCACAAAATACACCAGGGGGGAGATGCCAAGGATGTGGGGCCTCCCTGAAACCCTGGCATTGCTGGCACAGGGTGCCCAGAGCAGCTGGGGCTGCCCCTGGATCCCTGGCAGTGCCCAAGGCCAGCCTGGACATTGGGGCTGTGTCCTGGTTTGGATAGACAGGAGTCTGCTAAGGAAGGCAGGAGCCTCCCCTGAAATGGAGAATGTGAACCCTCCCCACCCCTCCCAATTGCTATAAATTTGAATTAAGGGGCTCTCAAGCAAAAATATGGGAGCAGGAAATAACTCTTTAATAGGGAAGAAAATAAAAGGATAAAATAAACAATGTAGTTCACTAGAACAACACTGGCAGAGTCAGAGCCCAGCCTGCACCCTGTGGGTCAGGCTGTTGGCAGCAGTGCCATTGGAATTGTGGCTCAGCCCTCCTGCAGGGTCAGGGCTGGCTCTGCTGGAGCAGGGATCCTGGAGAGAAGGATGGATTCTTCCTCTGCAGATCCAGGGGAAGGAGAGGCAGCTGCTGTTCCTCTGGGAATCCCATGTAGAAGCCATGCTGGTGTCTCCAAACCTCTGGATTATATCTGGGTAGCAATGCTTGGGTGGTGTTCCAGAATCTCCAGATTCTATCTGGGTAGGAATGCTTGGCTGGTGTTCCAGAATCTCCAGATTATATCTGGGTAGCAATGCTTGGCTGGTGTTCCAGAATCTCAGATTATATCTGGGTAGCAATGCTTGGCTGGTGTTCCAGAATCTCAGATTATATCTGGGCAGCAATGCTTGGCTGGTGTCTCCAAACCTCTGGATTATATCTGGGCAGCAATGCTTGGCTCCTCCCCCTGGGCTCACATCTCCCAATGGGATGCTGCAGTTCTTATCAGCCATGCAGGGACATTCCATGGCTGTTATCAGCAATGTCCCCTCCCCAGGGAGGAGTGACTGTGGTCACTCAGAGAGAGATCAGGCAAACTGCCCACTTGGCAAAGGGAATCTGCCATACAGATGTGATTGAAAACATCCTGCACTGCAATCTGCAACAGGCTGGGAGCACCTGGGACAGTGGGAGGTGTCCCTGCCATGGCTGGGGTGGCACTGGGGGGGATTTGGGGTCTCTCCCATCCCAAACTGGGCTGGGGCTCCCTCATTCCATGGATCTGCTGCCCTGGGGCTGCTGCAGAAGGAGTCCTGTCCATGGAGTCTCTCCTGGCAGGCACTGCTGGCCACAGCAGGACAGACAGATTCCCTCCTTCCCTGCCCTCCCCAGAGTCTCTGCAGGCTGCCTGGGGGGCTCTGTGGGTCTCCAAGGACACCCTGCAGACCCACAGCGATCCCAGACTGCACCTCTGAGCCCTCCAAGGCTCACGGGTGGCACCAAGGGCTGCAGGAGATGCTCTGCAGCTGCCCCAGCCCCGGCTGGTTCCAGGGGTGCTTTTCCCTCATTTCCATTCCTCAGCCGTCCCTGGCAGCCTGGAGAGCTGGTCCTTGCACCACCACTCATCTCATAAGCATTCCAGGAACCTCAGGGAGCTAAGGAAGAAATTCTGAGCGTTGCAGCTTCTCGGTGGAGCCAGATCAATGAGTTCAGTCCAAATAACTCGTCTGGAAATTAACTCCTTCATGAGTTTCAGCAGAACATTCGTGTGAGGAGCTCCAGACATCCTGCTGCACCCAGCATGGACAGGGACTGCAGGGCCTCGAGGGATGGTCAAGTTACCACAGTTCTGGAATTCCTGAGGCTGGAAAAGCCCTCCAGGATCACCAGGTGACCAGTCCCTACCTTGTCCCCAGCTCTGAGTGCCAGCTCCAGGTGCCACCTGCAGGGATGGGCACTGAACCCTCCCTGGGCAGTGCCTGAGCCCCCTTTCCATGGGGAAATTCCTGCTGTGCCCACCCTGAGCCTCCTTTGCTCCAGCTGAGCCCCTTCCCAGCCCCTCAGGGATTCTCCATTCCCTTCCCAGCTCCTCAGGGATTCTCCATTCCCTTCCCAGTTCCTCAGGGATTCTCCAGCCCCTGCCCAGCTCCTCAGGGATTCTCCATTCCCTTCCCAGCTCCTCAGGGATTCTCCATTCCCTTCCCAGCTCCTCAGGGATTCTCCATTCCCTTCCCAGCTCCTCAGGGATTCTCCATTCCCTTCCCAGCCCCATTCCCTGCCCTGGTCACCCTCCAGCCCCTCCAGAGCTGCCCCAGGATCCCAGCCCCATCCTCAGGAGTGCAATCCATGAGTGCAGGGGGAGGATTCTGGGCCCTGGTGTCTCACAGGGGGAAATTGTCCCCAGCCCTGATTTCATTGGTTATCCCAAGGTAAAACACATGGCTCTGGCTCCTTAATTAGGTGGTTTTCCCTCCCCACATTAACGCAATTATGTCAAAGCTGATTGCAAGTTTTAAACTTCACTTTATCAGCCGAGCAATTACAGTTTTATGGGCTTTATCCTCTTTGCAGTAACTTTAATACACTTTTGTTCCCTAATTATTTCCCTTCCCAGATTATTGCTCTTAAGTAACATCAGCATTACTGCGGGTTCAGGGCTGGAGACAGAGCCCCAGATCACACAGACACTTCCTGCAGGAGCCCAGGGTGGCACTGCCAGTGCCAGGATGCAGAATGAGCTACCAAGAAGCAATTATTCCATCTGGAGCCCTTCCCATTGCATCTCCCCAGCACTAAAGGCACAGAACGGCTGCACAGCCAGAGCTGAGATGGGCTGGGACACCTGGGGGGGCTCACCTGGACAGGAGCAGCTCCAGGGAGAGCTCAGAGCCCCTGCAGGGCCTGAAGGGGCTCCAGGAGAGCTGGAGAGGGACTGGGGACAAGGGATGGAGGGACAGGACACAGGGAATGGCTTTAAACTGAAAGTGGGTAGATTTAGATGGGATATTGGGAATTGGGAATTGGGAATTGTTCCCTGGCAGGGCTGGATGGGATATTGGGCAGGAATTGTTCCCTGGCAGGGTGGGCAGCCCTGGCCCAGGGTGCCCAGAGCAGCTGTGGCTGCCCCTGGATCCCTGGCAGTGCCCAAGGCCAGGCTGGACATTGGGGCTGGGAGCACCTGGGGACAGTGGGAGGTGTCCCTGCCATGGCAGGGGTGGCACTGGGTGATTTTCAGTGTCCCTTCCCACCAAATCAGGCTGGGATTCCATAACCCTGGTTCCACTGACACGGTTCTGCAGCTCTGGAGGATCCCAGTGAGCTCTGTGCAGCCCAGGGCTGGTCTGGGATGCTCCATCAGCTCCATCAGGATCAGCTGCCCCAGGGACACTCAGGAGCAGCCCTGGGGGCTCAGGGCCCTGCTGGGAATCCATCCCCATCCCACGGGACAGGAAAAGTTCCCCTTGTCCCCTGTGCTGGCCCAGCACGGCACATCTGCTGCTGCAGCAGCTGGGGGAAGTTGTTTTTAAAGCTTTTATTGGTATTCAACAAACACTAATAATGTAATCAGAGCCATCAAATCCTCAAGCACTGTCAAATCATTTCTGGGAGATGAAAGCAATGAGATGTTGTGTGCTCCTGGCAGTTTGTGCTGCAGACCCTGAGCAAACTGGGGAGCCTGGGGACACATTAATGGCACTGGATTTGGGAGGAGCTGCCTGAAATGCCCATTTCCCTGCCACAGGGGCACTGGGTGCTCTCCTGTCCCTTGGTGAGCTGGGGTTGTCTCTGCTGGGTCTGAGCAGCACTGGCAGCCCTGGCACAGAGCCCTGAGCCCTGGCACAGAGCCCTGCAGGGCAGCAGCACCTCCTGCTCCTGCCTGGGGCAGGCTGAGCCCCACCACACCTGGGCAGGTACGGGGACTGTTCCTCAGGGTGACACTGAGGGACCTGGGTGACAGGAACTGCCCTTCAGGGTGACACTGAGGGACCTGGGTGACAGGGACTGCTCCTCAGGGTGACACTGATGGATCTGGGGAATGACTGCCCCTCCTGGTGACACCTGGGGGACCTGAGTGCTGAAACTGCTCCTCAGGGTGACACTGAGGGACCTGAGTGCTAAAACTGCCCATCCTGGTGACACCTCAGGGATTTGGGGAATGACTGTCCCTCCTGGTGACACTGAGGGACCTGGGTGACAGGAACTGCCCCTCAGGGTGACACCTCAGAGACCTGGGTGACAGGAACTGCCCCTCAGGGTGACACCTCAGAGACCTGGGTGACAGGAACTGCCCCCTCCTGGTTCCAACTCACGGATTTGGGGAATGACTGCCCCTCCTGGTGACACTGGGGGACCTGGGTGACAGGAACTGCCCCTCCTGGTTCCAACTCAGGGATTTGGGGAGCCAAACCCCTCTGTGGTTAAATGTTTGGGTATTTTTTACATTGAGTTTTCTCTGAAAAAAATCTGAAAAACCTTAAAGAAACCAAGAAACAGCCCAAGCCAAAGCCCAAAAGGGCCCACAAAGGCTGAGGGACCTCAGGGACCTTCCCCCCACTTTCTGGAGGGTCACAAGGAGAGGCCCAGAAGTTCATCACCGAGGAGAATTCCCGAGGCTGATGGAATTGTCACTGCCAGCAGGACCCTCTGCATTGATTCCCTTCTCCCTTTAGGACTCTGCTTGTCATTGAGCTCTGCCTGCATTCAAACAATTCTTTTTTCTTCCCATGTTCATCTGCTCCAAAATATCCTAAAAAGAAACTGAGCTGGTTACTTTCCTCTCCAGTAGAACGGCACTGCCAGCAGTTGCTCAGGGTATTTTTAAATGAAACAGAGCAGAGGAATTTCCTAATGGGAAGGGAGGATTTCAGTGGTTATTAGTGCTCCTTGCAGCCCAAGCCCAGGGCAGGCAGATCCCATCCCCAGCTGCTCCATTTGCAGGGGGAAGGAGCAATTCTGGGGCTGCTTTGGGCTTTGGTTTTTTGTTGTAAATCTTCTGTCTCAGATTTGCAGTGTTCAGCTCCAGGGAATGCAATGCTTGAGGTCAACCAGGAGTCCTTGCTGAGCAGTGATTGTCACTCTTCCAGTGGCTTCTTTGAGGGCATCTCCTCAAAATAAAATTTAAAAAAAGAAAAAAGAAAGAAAGAAAAAAAAAGCAGTAACTTTTATTTGGAAAAATCACAGAATCAGAGAATGGTTTGGGTTGGAATGGACCTGTAACCATAAATCATCACATCCCAGCCCCTTAAATCCCCCCCAGTGCCACCCCAGCCATGGCAGGGACACCTCCCACTGTCCCAGGTGCTCCCAGCCCCAATGTCCAGCCTGGCCTTGGGCACTGCCAGGGATCCAGGGGCAGCCACAGCTGCTCTGGGCACCTGTGCCAGGGCTGCCCACCCTGCCAGGGAACAATTCCCAATTCCCAATCTCCCATCCATCCCTGCCAGGGAACAATTCCCAATTCCCAATCTCCCATCCATCCCTGCCCTCTGGCACTGGGAGCCATTCCCTGTGTCCTGTCCCTCCATCCCTTGTCCCCAGTCCCTCTCCAGCTCTCCTGGAGCCCCTTCAGGCCCTGCCAGGGGCTCTGAGCTCTCCTGGAGCTGCTCCTGGGAGCTGCTCTGCACTCCCACAGCACACAGGGCTGGGATCTGCTGGGAAGGTGTGGAAGGTTCCAGGTGTTCCCCTGTCCCAGGTGCTCCAGGCAGGGCTGTCCCACACACAGAGCCACGCTGGGAGAGGCCCAGCTGCCCAGCCAGGCTGAGACCCTGCCCTGCCCCAAGTGACCAACCCACAGTGCTCAGAGACCCCCAGCAAACCCCGGACACCTCAATGTCCCTGAGCTGGGACCCCTGTGCTGGGAGCCTGCAGCCATGACATTTTATGGAAAATCCTTTCCTTAGAATTTTTCCTCCTGAGAAGCTGAGAGGCCTCAGGAACAAAATGCAAACATTGATTATCTGCTGCTGTGGAATGCAACAGGTGCATCTGGGATTGGTCTCGTGTGGTTGTTTCTAATTAATGGCCAATCACAGTCAGCTGGCCTGGACTGTTTGGTCAGTGACAAGCTTTTGTTATTCATTGTTTCTTTTTCTATTCCTGGTTAGCCTTCAGATGAAATCTTTCCTTCTATTCTTTTAGTATAGTTTTAATATAATATATATAATATATTATATAATATATATTATAATATAATATAAATATATAATATATATTATAATGTAATGTAATGATATCATATTAATATCATGTAATAGTAATATAATATAATATAATATAATATAATATAATATAATATAATATAATATAATATAATATAATATAATATAATATAATATAATATAATATAATATAATAGTAATGTAATATATCAGCCTTCTGAAACATGGAGTCAGATCCTCATCTCTTCCTTCATCCTGAGACCCTGTAAACATCACCACAGGGTGATCTGAACAGAGGTTACAGCTCTGATGGCACATTACTGCCTGCTAATGAATTAATTGCAAGGCTCCCTGGTGATTAGCAGGCACCGGTGGCACGGGCAGTGGGGCACAGGGCTGGGGGGCACACACACCCTCAGAGCCCAGCCTGGCTGTGCCAGCAGGAGCACCCTGGCATGTGCTGTGCTGAGCTTCAGCCGAGCCCCCCAGGCTGGACACTGGGGCTGGGAGCACCTGGGACAGTGGGAGGTGTCCCTGCCATGGCAGGGGGGCACTGGGTGATTTTCAATGTCCCTCCCCACCCAAACCAGTCCATAACACTCCAAACCCCCAGCTCTGGTGGGGCAGCAGGGCAGAGAAGTGTTCATTCCCCACCCTGAATAATCTCATTTCCTCGTTTTTAAAAGTGGAGTTTAAAGAGAAATTCAACCTTTTTTCCCTTTCAAATTTCTTTCTGATCTCTGTGTAGGAATATTTCAGGGGTTGCACTGAACCAACTGGAAAGTAATCACATAAAGCTCCTGTCAGAATGTCTTAGTGCTCCAGCTAATGAAAGGACAAATAAAATACCAGCATTATTGCCAACCTTTGAAAGTTGCCTTTCTGAGGAGTCCTTTTTAAGTGCTAATTAATCAAATCAGTGATATTTTTCCAGGGTCAGTGACTCATTACTGCTGCACTTGCTGGAAGTGAAGAAGGCTGAAATATTAAACTAAATAGATCATAATTCTTCCATAGATGGCCAGGCTGTGTTTGAGGCAGGAGCAGCATTCTCTTGAGTCAAACCCGTTCTGAATCACTTTCTTCTCCCTCTCTCCCTCCTTTTGACGGCACTACAGGAGCAGGAGGTGACATTAGGGGGATTATTCCATGAACACCTGACTGGTGCAGAGGAGCAGCTCCAGGGCCACCCTTCCCTGCTCCAGGGGTGTCACTCCACTGCCACCAGGGCTCAGCTCTGGGCTCAAACCTGCCTGGCACTGACAGCTCTGGAGGGCACAGCTGGGTCCCAGGCTGAGGCACAAATTGGGTTTTTGCTCGATGGAGAGCAGGGAGGGGAGGAATCCTCATTCCCAGGGTTCCCTCTGCCCTGGCACTCCCAGCTGCTCCAGCTGTGCATCCAGAAAGGAGAGCTGGGACAGGGGGCAGAAGGAGAGGCAAAGAGAGCCATGATAGGAAAAGGCAGAGAGAGGGGGCTGATGGAATATTCCAGAATGGTTTGGGACCCCAAATCCCCGCCAGTGCCACCCCTGCCATGGCAGGGACACCTCCCACTGCCCCAGGTGCTCCCAATGTCCAGCCTGGCCTTGGGCACTGCCAGGGATCCAGGGGCAGCCACAGCTGCTCTGGGCACCTGTGCCAGGGCCTGCCCAGCCTCACAGGGATGGATTTCCTCCTAAATCCAATCTTGTCCCACCCTCTTTCATTAAAGCAAATCACCTGTGTCCTGTCCTGTCAGCAAGAGGGGAAAGAAACCAAGAAGGGCAAATAAAACAAGGAAGAGACAGAGTGATGGATAAAACAGGTGACAGAGGTGATGGAAGGAAAATAATGAAACAAAGATGGCACTAAAGGACACAAAAGAACACAAGTATTCTCAAGGTGAAGAAAAAGGGAAGTTTATTTTCTGTCTCCAACATTTTTAGATTTCCAAAAGTGGCAGTGGATTGGAGGGTGACAGTGCCACCTCTCCAGTGACACTGGACAAACCAACAGCCCATCAAATTTCTCCTCCTCCAGAAAAAAATGCGAAACAATGAGTTATTGACAGAAAGTGTGTGAGAAAGTTCACTACAAGAATGGCAACATCAGAAGGCTTAGAAAATCTTAAAAAATCAGGGCAACAGAGAGAGAATGAGGAAACTCAATTAAAAATGTTTTAAACCATGTCACAGATGATTCATTCCTTACATGAGGAGCCCAGGCTGGACAGAAGCAGAGACTTCCAGAGGAATTTCCCATGTGAGCTGTGCCTGGAGAGGGGAGACCCAGACTCACAGAGGAGATGAGTGTGAAGGACCCAGAGGATGGAGCCCAGCCCTGGGCAAGGGCAGAGTTGAGTGTGAAGGCAGGGATGGATGGATGGATGGATGGATGGATGGATGGATGATGGATGGATGGATGGATGGATGGATGGATGGATGGATGGATGGATGATGGATGGATGGATGGATGATGGATGGATGGATGGATGGATGGATGGATGGATGGATGGATGGATGGATGGATGATGGATGGATGGATGGATGGATGATGGATGGATGATGGATGGATGGATGGATGGATGGATGGATGGATGGATGGATGGATGGATGGATGGATGGATGATGGATGGATGGATGGATGATGGATGATGGATGGATGGATGGATGGATGGATGGATGGATGGATGGATGGATGGATGATGGATGGATGGATGGATGGATGATGGATGGATGATGGATGGATGGATGGATGGATGGATGGATGGATGGATGGATGATGGATGGATGGATGGATGGATGGATGGATGGATGGATGGATGGATGGATGATGGATGATGGATGGATGATGGATGGATGGATGATGGATGGATGGATGGATGGATGATGGATGGATGATGGATGGATGATGGATGGATGGATGGATGGATGGATGATGGATGATGGATGGATGGATGGATGGATGGATGGATGGATGGATGGATGGATGGATGGATGGATGGATGGATGGATGGATGATGGATGGATGGATGGATGGATGGATGGATGGATGGATGGATGATGGATGGATGGATGGATGGATGATGGATGGATGGATGGATGGATGGATGGATGGATGGATGGATGGATGGATGGATGATGGATGGATGGATGGATGGATGATGGATGGATGATGGATGGATGGATGATGGATGGATGGATGATGGATGGATGGATGATGGATGATGGATGGATGGATGGATGGATGGATGGATGGATGATGGATGGATGATGGATGGATGGATGGATGGATGGATGGATGGATGGATGGATGGATCGATGGATGGATGGATGATGGATGGATGGATGGATGGACGGAGCCCAGCCCCTGGCCAAGGCAGCTCTGGAGCAGCTCCAGGACCAGCTGAACTCAGAGAGGAGCAGCAGCAGAGGGGAGGGCAGCAGCCCTTGAACACAGAACACATTTCCAGCTGGATGGGGTCTGTGAGAGCCCAGACCCTGGCCCTGATCAGCTGCACACGTGTGGGCAGCACCAGCCCTTCCATTTATCATCATATTGCAGAGCAAACACGCTCAGACATTAACCTACCCCAGCTGAGCACAGAGAGGATTTGTCTTCATCAACAAATGGAATATTCAAGGTCTCCCAGAGCCTCTGGTAAAGGAAAACCTTTGTGTAATCTCAATGCCAATCTCAATGCCACGGAAACACAATTTAGGGCTTGACATTATGAGTTATTACAGGCTATTAGATGGGTTTTTTCATTTCTTTTGTTAACTAATGCCTGTCCTCAGAATGAAAATTATATGCAGCAATATCTCTCCACAATTGCAGGGGGATGATCCAGAGATTGTCACGGAACAAAAAGGCTTGGAGGGGTTTTCAGGGCAGCAAATGCTGCTCAAATTCTCCAGCTTCAACAGCCCTTGTGGCATTCCAGAGCTGCCAGAGGCTGCACAGCACCACAGGGAGCACACAGGGGATGACCACGGAACCCCAGCCTGGTCTGGGTGGGAGGGACCCCAAATCCCCCCCAGTGCCACCCCTGCCATGGCAGGGACACCTCCCACTGTCCCAGGTGCTCCCAGCCTGGTCTGGGACACTCCAGGGGAATCCACAATCCCTCAGAAATGTTGTTGCTGTTGTTGTTCAAAGCTACAGCCCAAACACCGAATGCTTTGATGTTTCTCCACCTCAGGGCCGAACTATGTGCTGGAATTTCCGCCCCATAAGGAAAGGTCCAAAGTCCCAGATCCATGCATTATTGTGCACTGGGGTTCCTGTTATCCCCCTTTTTCAGCCCATGGGAGGGGTGAGCACCTCAGGCTGGCAGTGCCCATGTCCCCTCTCCTCCCCTGTGCTGGGCACAATCAGCTTTGGGCAGCCTGGAATGCCAGCGTGGGGCTCCAGCAGGAACACTCACTGCTCTGATAATCAGGTTATTAGGAAAGCCCCAAGCCTTTACATGTGGGATTTTTTAAAGGGAAATTTGGTGCCCCGAGGTCCAGGAGATCTGGACCCATGTCCATCCAATGCATCTATGCTCCAGGAAGCCACTCATGTTGTCTTCTTGGGTTTGGGGGGGGCTTATTTTATAAAGAAATATATAAATATAGAGATAATCAAGTATATAAATATATAAATATATAAATATATGTATTAAATAGCTATAGATTATATATAAATGTGTATATATTATATGTATAAAGATATATATGAATAAATAAATTAAATATAAAATTAATAAATATCTATTTTTATATATAATGTATGTATTAAATAGTTATATATTATATATAAATGTGTATATATTTTACATATACAGATATATATGAATAAATAAACAAATTATAAAATTAACAAATATATATTTATATATAAATATAAATATATTTATTTATATATAAATATATAAATTTATATATAATATAAATTATATATTTATATATAATTTATATATTAATATAAAATATAAATAAGCAAATTATAAATTTGACAAATATATATTTATATATAAATATAAATATATAAATATATATAAATATAAATTTATATATTATATAATTTCTATAATTATATAATATTATATATTAATATATAAATATAAATAAACAAATTATGAAATTGACAAATCTTATTTATATATAAATATAAATATATAAATTTTTATATATAAATATATAATTTATATATGTATAAATAATATATTTTATATAATATTATATATTAATAGTATAAATATAAATAAACAAATTATGAAATTGCAAATATATATTTATATATAAATATAAATATATAAATTTTATATATAAATATAAATTTACTAATTATATGAATTATATATTATATATAATATATATTAATAATAATATAAATAAACAAATTATAAATTTGACAAAATATATATTATATATAAATATAAATATATAGATTTTTATATATAAATATATAAATTTATATATTGTATAAATTATATATTTATATATAATATTATATATTAATATATAAATATAAATAAACAAATTATAAAATTGACAAATCTATATTTATATATAAATATAAATATATAAATTTAGGCTATGGACCAGACCCTTCATTTCTCCCCCTGTCCCAGACCTCACTCCCAAGTGCTGAGGAGTCCCCCAGTCTGCCCTGTATGGTGGGTGCAGCATCCTCCCAATAGAAACAGGAATTAAAAGGTTTTCCTTTGCCAGGTGCAGTTGAGGAATGACACCCACCTTGTGTGTGGCTGAGGGGTGTCTGTTTTTAAGCAATAAACCTTTATAATCTGTATAAGAAATCAGAAGAGCCAAGTGAAAACAGGAAGGGTTTAGATTTTTTTCCAGTAGGTAACACATGAAAGTTTGCTTTTAATGGAGAAGAAATATTGGCAATGCTAAAGGCCCCCTGAACCCCCTGTGTGGAAGGCAGATTGGACAGGACTGCTGAAATGAAAACAGAATGTACATATCCCCAGTGCCTCCGCCAGGATGACTCAAAGCCCTGCAATTGTTCTTTCTGGGCTGTTCCTCCCCAGGCCTGTTGGAGCAGTTTGGCTGCGGGCACCGAGACGTTCCCACAGCCCCCGTGCAGACAGAGTTAACGCTTCCCTCCACGGCACAGCTCCTCCAGCTCTGCCACACTCATGGCTGCTAATTAAACGATGCAGAAAACCCCCAGGACTCCACCCACACACCCCAGAGCCACATGGCAACCTGCTGCTGCTG